>VDFB02333831.1:0-87228 GCA_007258455.2 Sequoia sempervirens | reverse complement strand
TAGCTTGGATTTCACCATCTCTTTGCATCAAATCCATCTTCACATCAAAGGATCTTGGAGCTTATCACAAGGGATTGGAAAAGGGCCACTTTCCACATCAAAGTGACACCAATCCCCCTATGGGATGGAGCTATGGGATGGAGGTTTGATCTATTTGGATAGTTTTACATGCTTCTTATTTGATTTTTATTGCTTTATTTCATGTTTTATTATCTTTGTATGATTAATAATTTCATAAGAAATGGTTATTTGTGCTTTCTAATGTGACTAACATTTATTTTTTTGTCTATTGTTAGCTAGGTACAAATTATCATTCACAATCATCAATTTACAATCTATGAGCATGAGTGTAGGATCATGATGGGACAAACTATGCCTCTAAGTGGTAATGAAAGTTGGAAACTTGTGTTGTCATTGATGTGAATAGAGTTGTGTTGCATTAATGTCAACCCTTAAGTAAGTGTGTTGGTTGCATTATGTTGCCATTAGTATTGTCACTAGTAATGGATGGATTGGACCAGGTAAGTCTATGATCTATAGGTATGGTTACTATCAGGAATTGACTAAAAATGATACTACATAGGAATTTCCTTGAAATTTTGAGAAGTTCTCGCAGATGCATCACTATATTTCACAGTTGTGGGGTACTGCCTTAGTAAATATGGCTCACTATCTAATAAATGTGGTTTACTATCATTTATATGCAGTGTACTGTTCTTAGCAAATGCGATGCATTGTCTAGCGAATACGGTGTATTGTTTTTCAAATGCAATATACTAACTTTTGATCCTAAGTTAAAAAAATTCAAGTGTTTTTTTGTTTTGCTCAATTGTGAAATGTGATAGAAAATACAAAAAACACTTAGAAAATAGATTTTGGCTAATTTTTAACTATGTTGACTTCAAGGTAAACAATTATTTTGCAATTTTTCTCCCATAAAAATTGGTTGGCCTTGGTTCACAATCAATGAAGACAAGCACAACTTAAAGAATAAAGGTACACTTCTTTACAGTAGGCTTACCCGACCCCGAAAAAAGTGATGTAATCCAAGAGAATGGAGGGGTCGAATGGGGTATACTAAGGTCATGGACCACCTTGATACCCTTGGCTTTATGAAAGAGAATAAAACCTTAAGTCTTACGCCTCAACCATAGACCAAATGTGGTAAGTAACTTCTAGGAACGATGCTATTCCCATGCACCACTATGAAAAATGTTTCAAAAAACATTGGTTGGCCTCTAAATAAAAAAAATTATAATGACTCGGTGAACACCACTAGTACAATGTTAAACATGAGACACTAAAGCCTCTATTCAAGGGATTGGGGCCTATGCATCTGCCATCAACCTTGATATGCATGGTGTATGTCATCGAATAAGTGCTACCTAATTTTATTTTCACATCCTTTGATATAGCCTACTTAAAAAATTGTGCTTTGGGTCATCCCCCTTGAGTTCTCTGTTAGGATGTGTCTCAAAGGCAAGACAGATTAAATATTGTTATGTGTTTCTCTTACACCCAAGATCACACAAAGCACAAGAGGAGAGGATATAAACACAACACTCTTGGGATTTAAACAATGTGCAAAAGCACCAAAAAATAAAAGACACTTGTTCAAGATTTTTAATCCCAAATCCAAATGTTCCTACTTTAAAAATCAAAGAAACATGAGACCCTAAAAGAACATGGATTAGTAGTCTAGATAGCAATGTCTTCTCCCAGCGAATGCCACAAGCTACAAATCAACTATTAGTAACAACAAAACCATCTACCCTAATGAATGGAAAAGGTAGAAAATGAAAAGTTCTAGATTTATACCCTTTTTACCTAAATCAGACAATTGCATCGCTCTGTCACAGGTGTGATAGACTGTTTCAAAAAAATGTGATGAACCAGATGGCGACTATGGCATATGGCTTGGTAACTATAGTGGACTACTTAATTAGAAGCAATAGACTATCATGTGAATGTGTCACATTATTTAACACATGCAACACACAATCTAAACGCTGTAAAAATAATCAAATATAGATTTTTTTTAAAAATATAGTGATAGAAATGATGCAAGCAATCTATCAAGGAGTGAGAATTAAAACTAGAAATAGAAATAAAGACAAAAAACCACAACAATAGAGAATTTTGAAAATTTTCCCTAAGTTAAATAGATGAGGTGCAAAAATTTACAAATGCATCTTGCTATACATCAAATGCATCACTTCATACTACTATTGCATTTCACTGTCATGTGAATGGGTGATCCCACAATAGTGGTTTACAATTTTTGGCCAAACTTGACATTGAAATAATTTTTTCTAACTAAATATTCACTTTTGGGCACCTATAGCGGCTAAACTGTGAGGAATTTGAAGATGATGCAAACTAGAGTTTCATGACAATTTGTCTTTAGATTCTAAATATATATTTTTTTAAAATTTTGGAATCAAATTGCACCTCTTTTTCCATCTCCCTTGAAAACTAGTTTTTTTTTCAGAAAATAACATTTTTAAGGAGTGACGCTAACCATATAATGCATAATTTTTTTTTCCATGAAGGATAAATTTTTAATTCTTTTGAATTTAGATTTGTAACTCCAATATCTAGTGCTTCCACTTGGTTAGATAGTGTTTTATTGAATATTTTATCATTAATCAAGTTTCAAATTCAAACCAATTACAATTCAGACATAGGTGGACTGTATAATGCGTAAACATTTTTGTGTGTATTGAAATTCATTTTTTTTGTTGGATCAATGACTTCAATATCTGGTGCATTCATATTTTTCAAAAAAAAATTGATAATCTTCTATTTTTTCACATGTGCAGAACATAGAGCTTCATTTTTGGTGAAAAAAACCTATGTTTAATAAACTAAGAATACAAATAGATAATAAAAACAAACATATTAAAATTATAGTCAGATAGATCGCTCCAAGGACTACTTCCACTTGGGTCTGCTATCCCATCCCCAACCCAAGCCTTCAAGGGAATTTTTTTTTGTGCTAGAGTAGGGAGGTGGGGAAAGGGGCTCACTCGGGATCCGTGGGGTTCACAAACCCCGGGTTCGAGGAACTAGGGGGTTTCACAACTGTTCATTCGAACCCCCTTTCAAAAAGGGGTTTTCATTATTTTTTTGGCAGGATGGGGTCCACCTTACATTTAACTGGTTCGCACGAACCATGGTTCATTCGAACCCTTTTTGATTCGCTCAAACCAATGGGTTCATTTGAACCCCAAAAACTATATTTTTTTGTATGGGGTCATTTTTTGCCACTTTTCCTTCCTCACTAAAATTATAAACCACTTTTGTGGGTTTACCCGAATGTAGTGTACTATCATGCAAATGAGTCATTTTTCCTTTCAAATGTGTCATGATCTTGAAAACTCAAAATTTCTTACAAATTTCTTCAAATTCGGTTAGTTCACGTTGGGTTCACCAATATAGAATAGGGTAAAATCAAGGTGCAAAGCATGAATCAATAGTATCAACCACCAACTACCTAAAAATAAAGCCCTAAAGACCATAATCCAACAATGAATCACAAATGAACATAAAAACATAAAATAATAAAGCAATATTACCACAATTATTATGCCATGATTGAATCACCTTCATTTCTCTTCTCTATTTTGCTTTATATTCTAGCTTGCCCTTAGATTTATAGTATGTAAGAATAAGCCTAGTGATAGTAACAACATAATATCAAAGATAGTGTTTGTGGGGTTGAAATGAAAGGGATAGGTCTCTTTTATAGAAAATCAAATTTGAATGAAGGGCCAAGATTACATGATAAAGATCAATGGATGAGATTTCTTTAAGAAGCAAGGAGATAGGGATATGATAAAAATAGTGTTTAGTTAAGGGTGGATGATGGAGATTAAAAGGTAATAAGACCTTATCAAGGGTGGAGGTTAATTGAGGTAACAAAGGATATTGACAAAAAAAAGGTTGTTGGACTAAGTTAAATAATTATATAATTATTTAATTTAGGAGGGAAAGTGAACAATTAAATAATAAAAGCAATTATTTAATTCTAAAAGAAGAGAGAAAAGTTGACTTTTAATTAAAATAATTGGAAACAATTATTTAATTAAAAAGTAGAGGAAAATGACAAATTAGTAAATAATTAAAGTAATTATTTAATAGTGGAGGGAAAAGTGAGAAATAATTAAATAAATAAGATTTATTTACTTATGGAAGAAAAGACTACATTTGAATAATTAAAATAATTATTTAATTATAAAAGGAAAATAAAAGTAAATAACTAAATAAATAAGAATTTATTTAATTATTGAGAGAAAGGATTAATTAATGATGTAATTAAATAACTATTAATTTATTTTTAGACTGGCAGACCGGTAGCACTTACTCCCCTATAAACTGCAATGCTTCCTCGTAAACTTTTTTAACGGATCGACGGCGCTGGCCGATACCGGCATCACGCGATCGGAGACTAGAACTCGTGGACTACAGAGCTAGAACGAAATTACTTACTAACCGAAAGCTAGGCCCTCACCAATTAATGATGTAATTAAATAACAATTAATTTATTTAATTAATCAAAGGAAGAATAGAAAAGGGGAAATGAATTAATTAAATAATTAAAATTATTTAATTAATAGAAGAACATGACTTTAGAAAATTATCAAATAATTAAAAATGCGCAGACATGCAACAATCAGCCGCAAATGGCTATTCAATGGGAATGAAATATAAACAATCAATAATATTTGCAATTGTTTGATTGAGTCGAGAAAGAGAAAGTGTGTTAATAAGCCAATATGAAATAATGTGAGGTTAGTTCATATCTCAGAGGCTACCAATGTGAGATTAAGGGCCATTTGCATAAAACGAGAAATTGATATTTGTGTTTTCACATAAAAATTTATTAGTTGAAAATTGATTATGAAAATGTAAAATAAAAGCATAGGCCATGTTGAACGAATCTTATTAGTTGCAATGTATGATCCATTAATTTTAATTTTAAGCAAGTAATCATCAATAACTTTTTTTTATTAATATGTAATATTTAATAATTTTAGTTACAATAGTTATTTAAAATTGATTTTAATTAATAATCTTAGGAATATAGTAAATTAATTCTCAACAAATATAATTTTTTAATAAATTTATTGTTAAAAAATCACAATTGAAAAATTAAATATAATATAAATTTTTAAATAATTATTTTTTTAATTACAATAATTTCTTTCCAAAATTTAAGGTATGAGATAATTTTATCTCCATTTTAGTTTTATATTTATTAGACCTAGATGCACATCTATATGTGATCTTTTTGTCTAGGCTAATTAATCAGTTGATTGATTATTATTTAATTATGTTAAGATACATATGCATACAAATAAATGGTAGAGTTGAAGTTGTGGATTAAATAATATTTATGAAAAGTATGGAAGATTAAAGGATTCTAATTTTTTAAAGAGTTATTACCCATGCTTTTAATTACTAATATTCAATAAAAGGTATTCTTTAAAAAAGTTAGTCGATAACTTTGGGTATGTCATATTTTTGAAAAACGAAAGATGTTTAATATTCAATACTTTTTATAATTAGTATTTAGTCTATAATTTTGGAAATAAAAGCATTAGTATGCATGTGATTTATGTGTTAGACTGATAGTAAAATAAAATGAAGACAAGTAGAAAGGATTCAAAAGTAGTCAATTACAAGGAAATTGAAAATAAAAATATCAGTTTTTTATGAATTGCTTCATAGTCCAATTGAAGACCCAATCACACCATCTTTGATCCAAAACAAATAAAAAGATCTCATGAAAAGAAGAATGTCATGATGACACAATACACATATTTTGCATTGTTATAATAAATGAATAAAAGGTATGCCTTGTTTTGAGGTGATGTGACCAAAGTCTCAAGTGCTTCCCCACCACTTGCTATGATATGAGAAACATGTTATTATGGACTATGTTTCTAGAAGCCAAGTGTATACAAGGATTTGTGTACACATGTATGATCTATGAAACAAGAAATATATGGCGTTAAAAGAAAAATTACAAAACCCATGCTCATTATCCTCCCTACCATATTTGCATCATGGAGCCTCATGGACTCTAGCCAAACCCACAAGCAAGAAAAGTATGAAACGTCCACGAGATATTTCATGGAGTTCCATCATACATCACACAATAACAAAGTTAGGGAAAATCCGGTGTTTTCATATATGATTTGTCATATTGTAGTGTTTTCTTTGTTGTGGTAACTTAAAAAAAAATAGGTATCATGATTTTTGAATGCTTTTGCATGCTTTAGCCTAGTTCCTGCAAGTAGAAGACAGGGGTATGTTAGTGGACAAGCAAGAAAAATAAAAAAAGAAGCATAAAAAGTGAGTAAGTATATATGTAAAATCAATATAGACAATCTAAAACTAAAAATAATCAATAATATTTACAATTGCTTTAGCGAATCTATTTATTGATGATGGAAAAGTGTGTACTTACATGTAATGTTGGTGGTGTTTAACAAGGGCGAGCAGCATTGGATCGAGTTGTTGGACCATTAAAGAATTTGAAATAGACAATTTACAATACACTAATTTTCTTGGATGTCTATTGTATCTATGCAACATTATAAAGGAAATGAAATACATATACAATAAAAGAGGTTAGTATTATCTGTTGTAAATAGAGAGAGATGAAATGAAACATTTTGAATACATGGTGGAATATATAGAAGAGTGTATAATAACTAGAAAGGTGTATCTAACTTCACAAACATATATATCAGTATAGAGCTTATTTAAAATACTATTTAGATACAGTTGTTTATGAAGATGGCAATTTTGCCTAAAGTTATAACAACATTTATATTATGTAATTCTAAATGCATTTATTTAAAAAATACAATTTCAATCTAAGGAAGCATATAGTAAAAATGGTCATCGAATTGACAAGCCAACTATTACATAGTCTAGCAACTATTAGATAATGAACAGTTTGCTTTGCGGAATTGGGAAAAAGAATATCATAAAACATATTGATACAACACAAGAAATATTTGTAATAGTTGGCTTGTCAAATCAAAATTCAAGCTACATTATTTGACACTAAATGTTATAGACAAAATAGAGAAATTGTAAAAGAACTATTAGGAAAACACTTAAGAATCACAGGTAAATGCCAAATATTATGTAGATTGCTTGTCTTGTATCAATATGTTTCATGATATTCTCTTATTCTCATCTATTTAAAGCTGCCTATAACAAGTTGTTCATTGTCATAGTTTAGCTCTTGTATTCTTCGTATCTTTTCCCAGGCAATTTCTATCAGGTTTTTTTGCCAACCCAACCGTGAATAGAATTTCTCTGTGCTGAAAATCAATAATCACTTACGACCGATGATGAGTTTCCCGAGGTTGTCTATGATGACATGGATTTTGATAAGTATGTGGATTGGCAATGGTGGAGCTAGCTGCATTGAGGCATGGAAGCAAAATGGTAAGTGATTGCTTGTGTAAGGGTTAATGCATCTTGACACTATTGTATGATGGCGTGGGAGGAAGTAAATGCAATATTCAATGTTGCAGAGTGAGAAAGTATAGTGGTTTTGGTTGCATTGTCAAACGAGCCATTGTGGTGTTGTTTTGATAGCAGAGTATTGGAAAAATCATTGCCTACATCACCGTTTGATAGTAGATTGGAGGGTTTTAACATTGATGTGCTCCGAAATGTCCAAGAAAATATATTGATTAAGTTTCATTGTTAAAAGAGCCATTGTGGTGTTTGTTTTATAGTAGACTATTGTAAAAACCATCACCTTCAGCTTGGTTTCCATTTCGTACATGACTACATTTTTTTCCTTTCTGGTTATTGGTTGTTATATATGTCCATGTTTCACAAACACATTTGTGCATATACATCTTAGCCATGCAATGCAAATATAAGCACTTGCAAAACAAAATGTATACCAATATATATGTTTGTGAAGTTAAATGCACCTTTTTAGTTATTATACAGTCTTCTATAGAGTGTGAAATCAAGCTTTGTGGATGGGTATCTCGTTCAAATAGATGAGAAAAAAAGAATATCATGAAACATATTGATACAAGATTCGAGCTACGTTCTTGGGTAATAAATATTGAAGACAAGTAGAGAAATTATATAAGATGTGTTAGAATGATTAATTTATTGTTCATGTATTATTCTCTTTTCTTATTTATCCTTGTTATATGTTTGTATCTTTGGAGTTATACCCATTTTAAAGACTTCAAATAGATTATGGCTCTGTATGGATGGAAAAATTATAGTTAAATCTTCTTTCTTTCATCAAAAAATATGGTCAAGGTTAGTAACTTTTTTTCCTTTTTGATGCAGAGGTAAAGAGACTCCAAACTAACACAAATTCAATGAAATTTGCAAGACCAAAACTCTAACACTTTAAACAAATGATTTTTCTCATAATCTTCCACTATGCTTTTATAAGAGTAGGAAATACAGTAATTTTGACATGATTTGCAGAAGAAAATTCAAACCCATGATATAAAAACTGATTTGGATACTCATTAAGCCCTTCTATAACATGTATTAAATCCAGGTGGGGTTACTTTGGAACATATCCCTAAAAAAATTAATGCTATGCTATCCCAAAGGCCTAATTTTGTAAACCTGTCTTAAGTAAAATGGCAATAAAAAAACTCAGAAGTCAATGAAATTCAATGATACCAAAACCAAAAGAAAGAAAATTCAATTCTCCATCCAATACAATCAACTAGAAATCATAAAAATTCTTTAAAAAAATGTACAATGCTCTGAAACAGCAAAAAAAATGTTGGAATTTTCATAAAAAACAAGGGTTTTGTATTGAGTTCTCTTCAAAATACAAGCCCCCCCAACCTTGTTCTCACCTTCTCAAGTCCAATTTAAACATATGAAATTATTTTCCCAACTTCCATTTGATTTTAAATGACCAAATAACTTCTTTTCCCACAATGACCCTTCATATTCCTCATTTTTGCAATTTTGCAATTTGACAATTTTTGCAAAGTTGACAACATTGTGCAAGATTTAAAACATTTGCAAGATTGATCCAAAATGACACTAAGTACATTGAAAATTGGTCTATTATGACCTTATTACATCACATTTAGGCTCAAAAACACAAAAACTCAACATTAGACTAAAATTGCACAATTTGACTAGGTGCCCCTGCACCATACTCCCGGAGAAAGAAGAATTCATGTCCCTTTTGAATTGAAGGTAGGAATTATTTTTCTTTATGTCTTCTGTCTTCTGCCTTTGAATTCCTTAGAAGAGTTCCTTTCTGGCTTCATCTTGAATTTTTGTTTATCCTTTTTTAAGGTTGCAATAACACAACTCCTTTTACCCAAACTTGCCATGCTACAGGTTGCTCTCCTCATGAGGTCCATACAATCAACAACCCTTTCCTTTTCTTGGCTAATGTCAACCTGAAATGGAACCTTTTTCTTGAAATCAAACCACTCAACTTCATCTTCACCCATTTATTTGATCAATGCAAACACATAATAGGTTGCACCCTTGTCCTCCATCACCTTGAAGGTTTTGTCTTCCCACTTTGCATGAGAACTAACAATTTTCCTTGTAACATCATCTATTACCACCTCAACGTGTTCTTGCAACAAATTTTGAACCTCAAATGGTGATGTATCAAGCCTAACTATTGTTATAACAGTCATATATTTACTCACCTTTTTATCATCTACTTCTTCCTCTTGTCTTGGTTTTTGTTCTTCAATCAAGGACTCCTTAATGTCTGATTTTGTTGCTCCCACTTGTCTTCTTCTCTGAACAATCTTCTTGATAGGCCACATAGCCTTCTTCTTGACTGGTAAATGCCAACTTTGTTGGTGCACCTAAATTTTCAATATTTCTTCCATATTTTCTTGAATTTCCATCATTAGTTCCAAAGCTTTCCTTAACTCTTTTATCTCTTGATCAACATCTATTTGGTTTTCCTTCTCCTTTGTCTTCTTTTTTACCTCTCTTTCCTCTTTTGTGCTCTCTTGTTTCTTTTTTTGTGAACCCTCAGTCTACAAGTATCTCTTCAACACATCCATTCTTCTTCCTATAGAAAGTCTCTTTTACCTTGCTTCTTCTTACCTTTGTGTTACCTCACCTAGGTCTTCTTCTCTTCCTCACTACCTAGTCTTTTGGCATCCAGGTTCTTCCTTCAACCTACAAAAAGACAACACATAAACTCCCAAAACTCACTTGTCCAGATCTTTTGGGCTCTGATACCAATTGATGCAGAGGTAAGGGGACTCCAAAATAACAAAAATTCAATGAACTTTGCAAGAACAAAACTCTAACACTTCAAAAAAATGATTTTTCTCATAATCTTCTACTATGTTTTTACAAGAGCAACAAATTTAAGGTAATTTTGACATAATTTGCAGAAGAAAAGTCAAACCCACAATATAAAAACTGATTTGAATACCCATTAATCCCTTCTATAACATATATTAAATTCAGGTGGGGTTACTTTGGAACCTATCCCTCCAAAATTTGTTGCTACACTGTCCCAAAGGCCTAATTCTGCAAACCTGTCTTAAGTAAAATGCGGATAAAACACTCAAAACTCAATGAAATTCAATGAGAAAAAAAAAAGAAAAAATAATTCAATTCTCCATCTAGTAAAATCAACTAGAAATCATAAAAGTGATAGGTACAAAATGTACAATGCTCTGAAACAACGAAAAAAAAGTTGGAATTTTCGAAAATAAGGGCTTTGTATTGAGTTCTCTTCAAGCTAAGCCCCAACTATATTATCACCTTATCGAGGCCAATTTAAACATATAAAATTATTTTCCTAACTTCCATTTTGGTTTCAATGACCAAATAACTTCTTTTCCCAATGACCCATCATATTCCTCATTTTGCAATTTTGCAATTTGACATTTTACTAGGATTGACAACATTTTGCAACATTTACAACATTTGCAAAGATTGAACTTAGATATTTTAATTGCATTGAAAATTACGTACTGTACCAATTATGACCCACATCACATTTAGACTCAACAACTAAAAAACTAAACATTAGACTAAAAGTGCACTGTTTATTAGATGCCCTTGCACCACACCAAGTTCTTTGTTGTTTGTGAATTTATCTACGCCATAATTTTGAATTGTTATACCCATTAACATAGGAGTAATTGCATATATATATGCAGAGGGTTGGTATGAAAGCATAAAGATATTGGAGATAAAATTAGTTTAGTGGCTGTTAAGTGTTATTCTAATAGCTCTTTTACAATTTCTCTATTTTTCTATAATATTTAGTGCTATGTAATGTAGCTTGAATTTTCAATGAAGTTAGTGGAATTATACCCATTTTGCACAAGTTATTGCTATGTATTAGCTTTAGGAGTTCTATTTAATGTTGGGTTTACTGCAGTACTTATAAAACCAGGTACTGGTGCGATGAGATTAACTCTTACATAGGCATGGCATATGTTTAATGTGGTTTGAATGTCCCTGTCATTTACCTATGATTCTTAACTTTTTTTCCTGACAGTTCTTTTACACAATTTCTCTATTTTGTCTATAATATTGGGGTGCCAAATAATAATGTAGCTTGAATTTTTTAATTGACAAGTCAATGATTACATGAATTGCTTGTGTTGTATCAATATCCACTTCCCCATAATAGACTATTCATTATTGTAGTTCACCTCTTCTATTCTCCATGTTCACTATCATAGTTTACCTCTACTATTCTCCATTTTTAAAGTTCTATTTAATGTGGGTTTTTTATCATTTGTCATTTTCCTATGATTCTTAAGTGTTTTCCTAATAGCTCTTTTACAATTTCCCTATTTGTCTATAATATTTAGTACCAAATAATGTAGCTTGGATCTTCAATTGACAAGGGCCAACTGTTTTATAGATTGCTTGTTTCAATATGTTTCATGATATTATTTTTTTCAGCATCCCATAACAAATTGTTCATTATTGTTATCATGAAACATATTGATAGAAGACATATAACATTTTCCATCCAAACAAAATAACCATGGAAATTAACAATTTGTTATAAGGAGCTTCAAACAGATGAGGAAATTTAAAGAATATCATGAAACATATTGGTACAAGAAAAGTAGTCTATGTAATAGTTACAAGAGGTATTATAATAACACTTAAGAATCACACATAAATAATAGATGAATGGAAACCTTTGACCCGCTTTCAATTTTTTTGGTCTCTGTATGTTTTTCTACCTCTCTTAAAGTTCTATTTAATGTGGGTTTTCGATCATTTGTCATTTACCTGTGATGCTTAAGTGTTTTTCTAACAACTCTTTTACAATTTCTCAAATGATAGATGATCTAAAACACATTTTAAATAGAACTTTAACATATGGATAATAGGTGTAAACTACAACTATGAACAGTTTGTTATACAGAACTTCTGCTATACAAAATGTATATAGCTCAAAAGATGAACATGGATAACAAGGAACAATAGCCAGAGGCCAAAAAACATACATAGACCAGAAAAAATAGAAACCAGTCGAAAGGTACAAGTCAATGTTATGTTTAATGAAGAATACAAGAAGTAAACTATGATAATGAACAACTTGCTACAAACAACTTCAAACAGATGAGAAAAAGAGAATATCATGAAACATATTGATACAAGACAAGCAATCTATATAATAGTTGGCATTTACCTATCAGGTATTAGTTTGAAATTTCCACCGGGGTTTTTGTCAGTCCAATTGTGAATAGAATATCTCAGTGCCTATACATAATTTTTTCCATACACTAAAAATATAATTGTAGGAACATGGAAAAATGTAATGTGTACAGTAGACTATGTTTATTGTAGTTAAGTGCATGTAAGAATTCATGCATGCATGTATATATAGCAACAAATATATGGATCCTATCTAACCATGCAAGAAGAGAAGGGTTGAATGTATAACTCAGTAAAATATAAATTTATAAAACAAACCTTGTTTATGCTTATAGCTATGGTCATCTTTCAGGTACAAATTTTCCCACAGATGGGTTTCATATCTCCTTGTCCATCTATGCTTCCATTGAGCCCAACATGATATTACTACAATGCAACATCTTATTTGAATATATCAAAATATATCTCTGGCTAGATGTGTATGGAATGGAAAAAGACATTGCAAAACAACTTACAGCAACAAGAGGAGGTCAAACGCTATAGATTATGGAGCACAATAGTTGTAAAACCCTCAAGTCTGGTATCTAATGGAGGTGGATGGCAGGATTTTTCAATAGTCTGATATCAAAGCAACACCATGGTGCCTCATTTCACAATGCAACCAAAACAATATACATCCTCATACTACAATAGTGAATATTGCATTTACTCCCTCCCGTGCCATTGTAGAACAATGCCAGGATGCATCAACCCTCACATGAGCAAATACTTACCTTTGTGTTTTTGTTGATCGAGGCAACCAACTCCACCAACACCACCCACACGGTAAAAAAAATCCACTTTTGTTGTAAATAGCTCTAAGAAACCCATCGTAAATTGCATGGAGTGTTATCATATATTAGACAAAAAATGCAATGTAGACAAGACAATATATTTCTGAATGTAATATACAGGAAGAGCGAAACAATGAAATACTCAAAAGAGAATTATGTAGATCAACATTTGCCAGCTATTTGAATCAAATAAAAAATAATTGAAAAGCTAGCAAGAACACATAAGAATATGTGCAAGAAAATCATGAAGGACAAATGAAAAAACTTAGGGTATATAGGCACATAAAATGGAAAATAGAACATAGTTGCAAAATTTTAAACTTATTAGTCAAATGCAACACAATTTTTTTGAAAATGTTTTTAGAGTATGTGCATATATAGTTTAATATACTAGAATGTTAAAAACATGTTACTAAATTATAGAAATTTTGACCAATACTTATTGTTGGTTGGTATCTCTCTACATCTTTGACAATTAATGTTGTTTGTATGTGCATATATATCAATGTGTAATAGCTACAACTGCATGTTTAGAGTACTTCATGTTAAAATCAATTGAAAGAGAATTGTAGGTATCTTGATAAAGAACTAACATCATGGAATTTAAAGACACTTGAACAAACATGGATAGGTGAAATATAAAGAAGAATGTATTCTTCTGAATGTCATATACAAAAAGTATGAAACAACGAAATGTAGAAAGGAGAAGTGGGAAGATTAACATTTATGGGTGCATATTTGCATAGTGAATTTAATAGAAATTGTATTGCTAAAGGTACAAAAGAAAGTAAATAGGAAGAAAATTATCTTTAATGTGTAAGACTGAAGAGGATGGAAAGCATTGAATAAATAGGGAAAATTTAATGTATTAGTAAAACTTAGAGTATATAGGTGTGCAAAAAATGCAAAATAAAGCATAGGTGCATAATTTAAAACTAATCAATCAAATACAACACAATATTCTTGAAAATGTTTCTAGAATAGTTGAATATATATTTTAATAGAATGGAATGATCAAAACATGCCACTGACTTGTACAATTTTTTCCCTCTGCTTATTGTTCCTTGGTATCTCTGTGCATCTATGGCATTATACCCATTTTGCACAGGTTATTACTTGGTATGTTTCTATAAAATTAAACTTAAAATCCTTCAAAAGAGGATAGTACAAAATGTGGAGCCACTGTGAGAATAAATATTTAAGAACCTTTTGTCATAATTTGGAACACGAGGCAGGGACCGAAGCATTTGGCGGGGGTTGGAGCTATTCCAATTGTGCCTCTTCGCTACGATGTCAAGCAGTGTATTAGTTGTTGCTTAGTCTGGAGTATCTATCAAATGAGAATGTTGGATCAATGCAGAGTCTTTCAATTGATTTAACATGAGAGATAGTTGTAAAAGTTAACCCCTGCCTTTCTTTGTTTCCAATGTTTATCGTTGCTCTGTCTAATGTTAAACCTTGTGCTTTATGTATTGTGATTTCCCATGCCATGGTGAGTGGAATTTGTGTTCAACTACCTCGGGTTATAGTTGGGATGGGGATGTCTCTTAGGTTTTGTGGGTCCCATGGTGGTCCAATGTAATTTTGGAAGTGGACAACAACATAGCTAGGTGGATCTAGCGGTTTGCAACATGCATTGTACATAATAGTTGTAACAAGACCAAGGGATCCATTGACTAGGCCAACTTGAATCCATAAATTTGTTGTTAGCATCACTTGTTCACCAACACAAAGCAACAGTTCTAGGAGAAGTTGGTCATCATCTCCATAATCAAATGTCTTTTGTTGTGCTACTCGAGCAATACTAATGGCTATGGGCAAGTTTAATTGTTTGATCATTTTTTTATTATGGAATGCAACTAAGTCATTTGTGGAAAAAAAATGTATTGCAACATAAAATTGTTCTCTTTTTGTGGGCAAGAGAATTTGGTTTGTTTGTTTCATAATTTATTCCCAGTCATTGTAGAGAGCCTCACCATTTCTTATATGGAGAAGGATTGCGCAAAAATTTTGTTGGGCAAGACTATCTCCTTGTTGGCGGAAAATAGTGTCCAATGTTACTGAGACTGTGAAAGTATGCCATAAGGCTGCAACTAATGAGTGTGAAGCATAAATAGGAGTATCCATGACCGGAAGCAAAAAGGAAAGATCACCAACAAGGATGATAGAAGAGTGCTAGCAAGAAGTTGAGTCCATTTTTTGGCCAAAAAGTGGAAGTGTTTTCCCTGATTTTCAAAATTTGTCACATTTGACCTTAAAATTTGAAGCACTTAGAGATGGAATCTTGAAAAAAGTCACTAATCATAAAATATAGTACTCAAAGTCTATTTTCCAAATATGCAATTTATTTTAATACCCAGATGATACAAATTTATTTTCAATAGTCATTTCTAAAAATTAATGTTTAAAAGTCACTTTTTTTTTACTATACCATGCACATGTACATCATACATATTTTGACATAAATAATCATATTTTTCTAAATCCTTTTGGGAAAAAGATTTGTAACTCACTTAAGTACGCTTTCCATATTTTTTTATATTTTTTTATTGAATTTCTTTTTTGGTTAATTTTTCATTAACCATATTTGGTGTTTTAAAAAATCATGTGCGTCATGCATAAGATGACCTAAAATTATCATTTTTCAAAATTTTTTTTTTTTTCAAATTGAAAAGAATTTTTTGAATTACGCTTTCGTAAAAAAAATTTCAAAAAATTATTTTAATAAAAAGTGATTAAAATACTAAAAAATCATGATAATTCAAGTTTATGGACTAGTTTCATCAGAAATTAATTGAAAAATAGAAAAATAATCTAATTGGAAAAAAATTACATATTTAGAATCTACACAATCTTATCTAAAATGGGTTTTAATTTCATAAAATAATTCTAAAAAAAACCCATCAAACATATTGACATAGTCAGTTTTTTCTCTCAATATTGTCATGACTTTGTACTTGTAGGTCTAAGACTAAGGGTTGGGTTTCCATGCCTTTTCTAACCCTAAATCCAAATGAGAAACATGTATTGCAATTTTCAAACATTTTAGAATGAGTACCCACTTTAAAATGGATACCTATTCTAAAAAATGAATGACTATTTATTTTTAAGCTGAAAAATGACACTTCCACTAGAAGTGGACTCAACTTCTTGCACTTACCCAGAAACACCAACTAATGGTTTCATTTGGTTATTGGGGAATGCTTGGCGCAACCGGATATCTATTTTGAGTAGCAACTTTGGGCCTAGAAAACTCATTTCATCTATCAAAATGTATTGGATATATTTAAATTGTTCTTGGAATATTGTCAATGGTTGACCTTACAAAGGATTCATATCCTTTATGAGAATGCAGAGGGCTATATGGATTGTGGAGGCACATATGTTTTAGGCAGAAACACCTATAGGGGCCAATGTGAGTAGAGGGCTATATCATCTAGTAGTAGATGCATTTATTTATTGTCTTATACAATTTATCAGAAAGGATTTACTAGTGCCAGTTGTTCCTTGAATGATCATGCAGAGAGGGCCTTTGGGGGAAGGCTGCTTGTGATGGGATTGGATGATTTGAAGAGCTAGTTGTTGTTTTGGTGAAAGATGATGGGTTGATGTATTTACAAGCAAGGATTGTATCGTATCTTGCTCATGTTGTGCCTTGGCTGATGGGATGAACTTCAAAGCAATATTATAAAGTTGTTCAGGCACATGGTTTGTATTCCATGAATGGTTCATAACAAAGTCTCGCCTACCCAATAGCTAGAGCTGATTTAAGCGGACCAAGTCAATTAGGGATAAAACACCCATCTTTGGAGGCCTTTGCATATAGAAATGAATATAATTTGTTGGCAGGCCTTCATTAGAATCATTTTTATTTATACGGAACCATTCCTTTCTTCCAACATTCAAGTGAACATATTGTTGACTTGAAACAAGGGGAAATTTTTGTAACATATGGCATGTCTCCTATGCAGAGATGTCATGCTCCACAAGAATGTTCATCATGAATTTTTGATATGCAAGTAGTGCTTTATCCTCAACTATATTTTTATTTGCAAGTCTTTTCAACATATCAAGGTAATTTTCTTATTTCTTCTCAGATTTAGCTACATATTTAGAGATATAATTTAATATAATTTTCCTAGAAACAATTGGCTACTAGTCAACATTGGCACACTAGATTGCAAGCATGGGTGGGCTATGAGTATTTAGGCGATCATCATTTCTTGTTGGCTTGGAGGATTTGTTAGACTCAACATTAGATGTCAATGTAGAGATAAGTTGTTACTAGCATTGTAATTGCTCTCCTTTTTTCCTTAAACAAGTATATTCAGAGCATTTTGTGTGCCTTTGAGTTGTATTTAGCAACTCTTCATAATCTATGATTGGATCACTGGAAATAATCTAGCTCGTGGAAAGTAAGCGTGAATTTTCTTCAAAACACCGATGCATTCTGAGCAATCTTTGAGCAGGGCAATGTGGATTCCAAGATGAAACATATCTATCAAAAAAGTTCCTTGCCATAGTAACATCATGGTGATTGGACCAATCAAGAATGTCCATTTTTAGGGCTTCTAGAAGCCATAAAAAAAATTCACATGTGCAAATCCACAATGTTTCCATTCATATCTATACCAATAAAATATTTTGCATGCAAAAGCTTTTCAATCACCTCTTCATGGAAAATTAAGAATCTATGATGCAAATATAAAGATGTTATATGTGGATTTTGAATAGAACTATCTATCAAGGTCTTTATTGAAGGATCCATTGCCAAATGAGCCACAAAAGAGAAAACATTTTGTAGATCAGGCCATTTTGTGTTTGCACAGCTCAGAGTGAAAAAAAGGGTAGGTATCGCAAGTTGTTCAATCATTGCAGATAGCTAGGCCCAACAAGAGTTCTGATGGAGCTTCTAAAATTTTCCAGATTTCTATCAACCCATAGACCTTGTTGGCACTCAAAATGCTTGTTCTCATATGTGAGTAGGGTTTTTTCCTTTGAAGGCATTCAAGTCTTCTAACATTTCATTGGCTTTATTTTCCAGTCACCAGTTTGTTAAGTCATTTCTTAAGCCACAATGCACATTCGTTTACTAGCCCCTTTGGTTAAGAGCATCGGTCACCCAGTCATCACATCGACCTTAGCAATTTCCTAAAGTCAAGTTTTAATTTTCCTTGATGATCTAAGCTTAAGTCGTCAACCTGCAAGGGTCATGTCACCGTTGGCCTAACAAAGGCCCTTTATTAAATGCTAACTTTGTTGTGTGCAGATTTTGAGATTTGAGGCTCTGGGAGGAGATCCTAACCGTACCCTGCCAGCTTAATTTTTGCAAGATTAGGGAGATGAAGATGTGTGTCTTCATACAGACATGGGGCCCAATCTCCACTATCAAGCTTATGGTCTGTGGTTCTAAACCAACGGCTAAGATAAAGTCTTGAGGAACAATCTCCACCATTCCCCGCTGGCTCACTAGAAGAAAGTGGACACCCTTTAAAAGCCACGAGATTAGCGAGATCTCAAAACATGGATTGACCTATTCAGTTTGTGAGATGGATGAAGCTCGCTGACAGGGAAATTACTATCTAAGGTGGGTTAACACCATTGGCCGAGGACAAATAAATGAAGCATCGCTGGATTTCAAACCTCGTCAACCTAAACTGAGTCGTTTGATCTGCCAGCTCATCGTGAGATCAACGACCAATATTCAAAGTTGGAAAATGACATGTGATAGTTGTTTCCATTTGCAATCTACGCACATTAATGGCCAGCTTTCTGCAGGAGCAATCAAATTGATCTCCATGTGTGTGGAGATTTAATTACTGGAAATCATGAAGTGTGATTTGCATATTTCCATTCATTGGGGAATTAAAGCACCGATGATATGTACGCTAACAAATTGCCACTAGTTTGTGTGTGTGATCTTCTAAGTATTGATTGTTGTTGTCATCACACCACACGATAAATATATCAGGAGATAACTATTAATTGTAGTTAGAAGTTTTTTGAATTGAGATAGAGTGAGTCTGAGACATCACCATACTAAGAAGATGAGTAAGCCCGTGAATTTTTTGGAGCTAGCAAGAAGGTCAGTTCGATTGGGTTCACAGAGGCCTGGTTCAAGTGTTCTAGAGCATGCTTCAACTATGGAAATTGATGCTCCTACTGACAAGCCCAAGAGTGCACCCACAAGGTGTAGTAGGAAGTTGCAATTCCAAAGTGTTGTTGAAAAGATGGAGGATGAATTCAAGGAGTCATTGCAATATGCTACCAAGGTAGGCAGGAAAGTAAGATATGGGTGTGGCTCCTTTGGATGCCAACATTCGCCCATCGACCTCATGAATAGCCCTTCAGATAGTGAGATGGATACTGACTCTGCCTACTGCCAGTATCTCACAACCTTCAGTCAGATTCTTGCCCTTGGTGAAGAGATATTGTTCATCCCTCCACTGGCTGTTAGGACTCCAAGCGGGTGGGATGGCACTGTTCTGCAAAAGGACAAGGATGAGGAGGGAGCTAAGGTTTCTTCTCCCTCCCTTGCAACAATGCAAAGTGGGTGCATGGTGTATCATGGTGTGGGTGTTGGTAAGGGCAATCTGGCTGGTCGGTGAGAAGATGCCATGTGGGATGAAACTTTTTGGTTTTGATAAATTGTTGTGGTGGTTTCTTTCTTCTTTGGTATACGTGGCTATTGTTTTTTGGGTTTGGTGCTAACTATGCACCTTCATGGTGATGTGGACGTCTGGTTCGTTGCTTATCTGGCAACAAAGGTAATTTTGGTGGTACTTTGCATTTCCCTTTTAATGGTAGTTGCAAACTTGTTTTCCCCATTTTCAACGTGTTCTTGTAGAATCATTATGTGGGGAATTTTGAAATTTCATTTGAGCTAGTAGCTTGTTCGCTCCCTTATTCTATAAAAGGGAATTCATGGTTCATTTGTAGGGGGATTCTGATCAATTTTGGAGTTGGGTGTTTATCTAGGTAGAATATTAAGTGTAGAGGAAAGAAAATGAATAGAGCAGATGGTTTGTTTTGAGTTTTGATGAACATATGCAATTATCTTAAATAGTTTTACAGATGTGATTGGTATAGAAAACAAATGTATGATTTTGATACATGTGCTCTCCTTATGTAGGTCAGTGTGAATTTTGAATGAAATATCAATGATGCCTTCTTTCGTCTTCAAGTATTTGTTTGAATTTGTGTCTTTGTTTTTGCTTTGATTCAAGTAATTCATAGAATGCCTAAATGGGGTCATAAATTTGCAACTATTTACGATTTGATAAGAAGTCATGTATTAGAAGTTATGAGCTCCATAATGCAAATTCGTTGTGAGAGTAGTCCATCTCATCAAATTTTAAAATCATTTATGTGTTACTGATCTTTGTGTATGTGACTCTGATGCCCTATGTAACAAGACACTGGTCTATTTTTAAATATTCACATAAAGGGTATATCAATTGTCTATCCAGTGACCGACTTGAAATCAGAATGCAAATTCATTTTAAATTCATCAATCCTAAGGAATGTATGTGTCAATAATCTTGAGAATATGTACATTTTGATGAATGGGTAGCAGTTACTTAAAGATAAGCCAGTCTCATAGTAATTCATGCACAATTACCTCTCATTAAAATGGATCTATGAAAATGGTGTGCTCTATAAATTATGAGTATAAATGAACACAATAGGAACACCCTCCTTGGTCCCACAGCGCCTAAAGTGTAGAAGATCTCAGTCTTTGGTTGAATCTTGTTAGTTTTCCATTCATTTTAAGGGTCTTGACTATAGGAATTGGTTGTCCCTTAGAGATTCCTTAGGTGCATTAGAAAACACAACCAAGTTCCAAAAAGAGTGAGTCCCATGCAATGATGCACCAAAACACATCAACTGCTTTGCTATTTGGTCATTAGAAGTAGTTTGAATTCATTCATGCAATGTAGAAAAAGACTTCAAGATTTTGTCTTCCAAATCTGCTTTGAAGAAGACAAAATTAGTTTGTTGAATGTGATGTCTCATTATCAAGTTGTAGAGGAAATACCTAAACCTGACATGGTTTCCAAATCTGTGGTCAAAATATCTCATTAAGTGGAGGGAATATTCATGCAATTGAATTTGAATATTCCTTGGTTGGAGGGGAAGTGTTGCTCCAGTGGGGAACAATGTTGGAAAATCCATTGTAAATAAACCTTCAGTGTTGTATTCATTAACAAGAGAAGAGCTAATTTCAGGCCAACACAAGATATTCAACTCCTTTTTTTTAATTTGTAATACCTGTTTGATTGCTTGGAGCTCTTGTGTAGCATTTGGAAAGAAAGGGACAAATGATGAAAAGGTTGAAGAGCCATTTTCATGTCCAACATCATTTGTTGAGCTGGTTGATGGCATCAACTCTTCATCGAAGAATTTCTCTATTGTATGCAAGAAATTGGAGACATCAACAACAATATCAGGTAACATATTAAGAGCCTCAACATCAATCTCAACATCATTGTAGTATTTTTCATATTGAATTTTATATTTCAATGCATCCATGGCATGATGTTCATTAACATAGTATTCATAGTTTCCACCTTCAATGGTGGTTCACTATACGATCACAACCTCAAGGTCTTGTAATTGACGCGGTAAAAATTTTGCAATGCTCGAGATATCTTGAGGAAAGCTTATCATGTGACCATTGTATTTAAACTGCCCTCCTTTAGCATGGGACACTTGTAAAACTGGAGCCACCCTAGCAATAAGAATTTCTTCAACCTGTGTCAGCTTTTTTAGCAAGAATGGTTCTGGGCCTGGGTCCTTGCCATTTGCAAAGCTAAAACAGTGGCATCCTTTTTTAGAATAACATCTAGCACACATGGTTGTTGATCTAGATACATGAGTGTACATCCCAATGTAGCTTTCTTTGCATATCTGACAAACAACAAGGTTCAAAATTGCATCTATGCAGCGTCATAATCATTTCATTAAAGAAAGGTAGAAAACATTGAAAATTTCTTTGAGGTGTTGTTGGTGCATTGGTATAGCAAGGGGATTGATCTAAGACTATATATTGAACATATCTTGTGACATTGATATCAGTATGTTTCTGTCCAAACTACCATGCACACTTTGGTAGCCTGGGTGAAGAAGACAATACGTGGCAAAAGGAGTGGCATTTACCATTGCCAATGAGGTCAATGAGGGAAGATTGATAGTAGGAAGGCCTACAGGTGTGCTTGTTGCAGTTAGCCTTTGTTGCAAGTACTTTATATGACACTTTGCACAAATTTTCTCTTTATGTTGGCTATAGTACAAATATTTATGTTGTTTTTTTTTAGCCTTTTTTAATTCAACAATTGACTGGGTTGTTGAACTTGAATGTATTGGGATGACCTAGGAATATACATACAAGCTCAACCATATTAGCATATATGAATATATATGTATAATCATAGATATATTTAAAGTAGTAATTAGACATAAACATTTAACAAAATATATGTGTATCCATGTGTATATAAATGTATATCTATGGATGATCACAAGAGGAATAACATGGTTTGAACATTGGAATATATAAAAAGATATATACAAGTATTCTACAGATTTTTTGTGTTAACCATTTTCACTATTTCACTATTGTTATATGTCACGTTTAGAAGAATACAATATTGGATGCACGCAACCAGTCCAAAGTTGTGCATCTATGTTGCACTTTGCATTTTTTTGTGACTATATACCCTAAGTTTTCCTTACCCATCAAATTATATTTTCCCTATCTATTCGGAGTTTCCCACCAAGATTTGTGTTAGCCTAGGCATGCAAAACATTCCTGGTCACCAGCAATGAATATGTCTAGAAGGCCGGTGACAAGTTTCCCAGGGTTTTTCACCACGACGGTCCATCGAGGTGGAGTTTGTTGACCATGTGGGATGCCAGTGTTGGAGGGCTAAGCTACCTAGATAAGCAGAAGTAGAGTGGAAAATTCTTTCTTATGTTGTTGCATGATGGAAATGAGCACAACAAGAGGAAGTATACCTTTTATACAATTTCTCTATTTGTCTATAATATTTAGTAGCACAGAATGTCTAGCTTGAATTTTGAATTGACAAGGTAGTTGTTATGTACATTGGTTGTGTTGTATCAATACTTGTCAATAGGAGCATCTCCATATATATATTTAGAGGGTTAGTATGAAAGCATAAAGATATTCAAAATAAAATTAGTTTAGTAGTTGTAAAGGTATGTTCAGTTTTGCATTTTGTGTGGATGGGACATGTTATATTCTTTTTGTGAACAGTGTGTTTTTTTTAATGTTATACTACATAAACATACACATACAATTGCCCCTACATTTGTATATTTTTTAAATGCACATTAACATAGGAGCAATTTCATATATATATGCAAAGGGTTAGTGTGAAAACATAAAGGTATTGAAGATAAAATTAGTGTAGTAGCTGTGAAGGTATGTTTATTTTTGCGTTTTGTGTGAATAGAACATGTTATTTTCTCTTTGTGAACAATGTGTTTACAAATTATTGTAGTTCACCTCTTCTATTCTCCATATTTTAAAGTTCTATTTAATGTGAGTTTTCAATCATCTGCCATTTTCTTGTGATTCTTAAGTGTTTTTTCTAATAGCTCTTTTACAATTTCCCAATTTGTCTATAATATTTAGTACCTGATAATGTAGCCTGAATCAGGTGCAACATTGAAGTTGTTCATTTTCTTTGCATCCTTCTCAACTTTAGACATGGAAGACAATTTTTTTATCATTTGTTGGGTTCTCTATTCTTAGCCATGCAATTTTTTTTAAATTCACCATGCAAATATGCACACAACAACGTTAATCTACAGGACTTCCTTTTGAACTTTTGGCTGGTTTGCATCCAAACACATGCAATATTTTAAATATACAGTGGTAGTTGCTAGAAATTGATCAAAGGTGGCACACACATCTTATTTTTGTATATATATACATATACACATACACATACATGTACACATACACATAAACATATACATACATATACATATACATATACATACACATACACATATACATACATACACATACACATACACATACACATACATATACACATACATACACATACACATACACATACATATACATATACATATGCATATACATATATATGTACATATACATATATATACATATATACATATATATAAAATGCTTTGTTATTAACATCTAAATGATATACCGTTGAATACTATAGTTCAATTCTATTGGGTTGTTTTTTAGTATTTTTGGGTCTGATCAACATAACGCCAAAGATGTGCAGACATGATAACTAATTGTTTGCAATAGTTCTATGCATTGTTTTTTCTATTTTTCAATGTTTTCAGTTATGATAAATAGATTGTAGTGGCAGAGTATAGACAATTTTACAACTTTTTTGTGAACATGTTCCACATACTCCACTATTAAATGCTTTCTTATTAACAACACCTGATTGCAATGTTGTAGAATGCTCTGAAGTCAAAGTTGGTTGTTTCTTTACAACCTACAAAGATAAGTTCAATCGAGGAAAATGTACTTGATCATACCAAATGGATTAAAGGAGTAAGGAAAACAAAGGCTGCAAAGGGATGTTTTTTATGTGTTGGAAAAGATCAATGTGTATCTACTTCCACATCTATATTCTTTACCAAGGTCAACCATGTGCACGTAAACCAATAGGAAAGGGTATGTTGTGTGCGATTCTGTATTTGAGAATCATAAAATTAAAGAAACTGAAAGGCAATGTTTAGGTTGCATACAAAAGAGGAAGGAAACAATAACAACAAATTTTCAACAGTTATAAGAAAAAGGAAAGACAAACTTACAAAATTAGGACCTCAAGGTTGGTGGTTCACACCCTTAGAGCCGAACTCCACAATAGAACCTATGGGGGATGTCAACAAATCAATCTTGGGGGGCTCTGGAGACCCATCCACAAAGACTGATTTTGTAGACATAGTTCTGGGAACTTCTACTTCACAATAAAAATAAAAGATTAATGTATTGCAACGTCCAATGGCAACTGGTAGACAACTTAGAAATATCGATAATTTTTCAACCACTTTACTAATCTGATTAAATGAAAATGGGTATAACCATTCCATTTTTAATACTGTCCAAATAGCAGGAGATACAATATCAAGAATAAAAATGCACTTTTAATACTGTCCAAACAGAAGGAGATACAACAACAAGAATAAAAATGATAAATGAAAATGTATATATCCCTATATCTATCTATTTATCTTTGAGGTTGCTTATATATGCATGCATGCATTTTTTACTATATTTCTACATATACCTATATGCAAATATTTGTATATGTTGCTAGTTGTTCCCTTCATCCTTTCTTATCCAAACAATAGGATATACAACAATAAGAATAAAAATTATTAAGTACATATATGCATTGAATTTCCCCTTTGTCTGCATATTTAAAAAACACACATATAACCAGATATATATCCATATGTACACATGTATATATCTATTTATATATACACTGCTATATCTAAATAGATGTGTATACTATATTTATTCCTGACTATGTAGTCATTGACATGCCAAGCAAGGACCTCCATAAAAATGGGCATAATGTCAAAGGTGCACAATGACAAGAAGGGACAATAAGCAGAGGGAAAAAGTTTTGCAAGTCAGCAACATGTTTTAAACATTGTAGCTTATTAAAATATATATGCAACAAGGGGATCTTGGCCACCTTTGAACACAAAATAAAAATGGAAAATGGTTGCTCGCGATGTTGGACAATGACAATCAAGATGGCGGGAGCAAGAAAATGCAATATTCAATGTTTGTAGCCTTAAAATATCACATTGTTACTGGCTTGAACCATAGTTTTGTGCACTATTTTAGGTGTTTTTCAATGTATTTAGTTTCGATAGGCTCATTGCACTACCAAAGTGCAAACAATTTTACATCTTTGTTATGAACATGTTACACATACTGCACCATTAAATGCTTTGTTATTAACAACATCTCAATGCTATATCATTGAATGTTATGGTTGTACTGTACCAATTTTCTCATAAGCTAAATAATACTTACATATGCTATTTTTAACTCTTTTTAAATCAAAGTCTACGTAAATACAAATAAAGATAGCATACACATCTGTTTAGATATACATGTGTATATATAAATTGTTGTTGCATTGTCAAACAAGCCACAATGGTCTTGGTCTGTATATATGGATATATATTTCTGCCTATATGTATATTTTTAAATATGAAATGAGGAATTCAATATATATATATATATTTGTGTGTGTGTATGTATCTGTCTATGTTTCAGGGAATTCAATACAATTTCCCTTTCTGTCAATAATATTTAGTACCAAATAAGTGTTATTTTAACACCTCTTATACAATTTCTCTATTTGTCTTCAATATTTATTACTAAAGAACATAGCTCAAATCTTGTATCAATATGTTTCATGGTATTCTTTTTTTTTCTCATCTACTTGAAGCTCCCTGCAAAAAACTGCCCAGGGTTGTTTATGAAAGTGGTGGAGCTTGCTAATTACGTGGATTGGCAGTGGTGGAGTTGGTGGCCTTGATATACATGTGTATATCAAAGTCTACATAAATACAAATAAAGATAGCATACACATCTGTTTAGATAGACATGTGTATATATAAATTGTTGTTGCATTGTCAAACAAGCCACAGTGGTCTTGGTCTATATATATGGATATATATTTCTTCCTATATGTATATTTTTAAATATGAAACCGGGAATTCAATACACACACACACACATACACACACACACACACACACACACACATATATATATGCGTAAATGTATCTGTCTATGTTTTATGAAATTCAATACAATTTCCCTTTTTGTTAATAATATTTAGTACCAAATAAGTGTTATTCTAACACCTCTTATAAAATTTCTCTATTTTCCTTCAATATTTATTACCAAAGAGCATAGCTCGAATCTTGTATCAATATGTTTCATGGTATTCTTTTTTTTCTCATCTGCTTGAAACTCCCTACAACAAATTGCCTGGGGTTGTTTATGAAAGCAGTGGAGCTTGCTAATTACGTGGGTTGGCGGTGGTAGAGTTGGTTGCCTCGATACACAGAAGCAAAATGGTTCCACAAAGAAAACTATTCATTATGTAATAGTTGGCAGTCTATGTAGGAGTTGGCTTGTCAATTTGATGACCATTTTTATTGAAATATGGAGAATAGAAGAGGGAAAATATGATAATGAGTAGTTTCCTTTGCGAAACTGGAAAAAAGAATATCATAAAACATATTGATACAACACAAGCAATCTATGTAACAGTTGGCTTTTCAATTCAAAATTCAAGCTACATTATTTGGCACTAAATATTATAGACAAAATAGAAAAATTATAAAAGAACTATTAGAAAAACACTTAAGAATCATAGTTAAATGATAGATGATCGAAAACCCACATTAAACATATTGATACAAGACAAACAGTCTATGTAAGAGTTGGCTTGTCAATTCAAAATTTGAGCTATGTTCTTTGGTAGAAAACTCACATTAAATAGAACTCATAAAGCCAATGGGTAGCAATAAGCTATGCAAAATGGTTATAATGCCACAGACTTAATTGAAAATTTGAGCTACATTACCTAGCACTAAATATTATAGACAAATAGAGAAATTGTAAAAGAGTTATTAGAATAACACTTAACAACCACTAAACTAATTTTATCTTGAATATCTTTATGCTTTCATACTTACCCTTTACATGTATATATATGCAATTACTCCTATGTTAATCTGCAATTGTTCCTATGTTAATAGGTATAATGCCAAAGATGCATAGAGATAACTAAAAACAATAATGAAGGGCGAAAAAATTATAACTCTAACCATATTTTTTGACGAAAGAAAGAAGATTTAACTACAATTTATCCATCCATACAGAGCCATAACCTCTTTGAAGTCTCCAAATTGGGTATAACGCCAAAGATACAAACATACATGAACAATAAATTAATCATTTATGCAAAATACCCATGTAAAATGACTTACAAATTCTGAAGAACAACAATATTAAAACCCTCCAATTTGCTATAAAACGGAGCCTCTACTATCAAACCAACACCACAATAGCTCTTTCAACAATGCAACTTAATCAATATATTTTCTCACACATTCTAGAGTATACTTTCCCACACTACAACATTAAATATTGCATTTACTTCCTCCTACGTCATCGTACAAGAAGGCCAGGATGCATTAACCCTCACGTGAGCAAATACTTACCATTTTTCTTTTGCATATCAAGGCAACCAACTCCACCACCGCCAACCCACATAATTAGCAAACTCCACATCATCATAAACAACCCTGGGAAACTCCCTACCGACCGAGAGGCTTCCAGTGCCGATAAATTCTATTCATGGTTGGGCTGATGAAAATCCTAGCAGAAATTTCAAACAAATAGCCTATTGGTTAATTATTCAATTATGTAGGGAAGAAGGGAAATCAATGTGAAAAATGATGTTCTTAAACTTAGGGCATTTTTCAGTGTCTACACATTGTACATAGAACAAATTATTGCCTTATAGTTATTGGATTTTTATTTTTTCCAAAATAATTTTAAAGACATCAATCATAATATTATATCTTATTATTATTCTATTTATGTTATTTCATACTCAGCTCTTCAAATATCTATGATATTTGAATTGAAATTTGTGTGTAATTCCTATTAAAATTAACTAAGAAACATTTTCACATATCTTTACTTCCTTACACACTAAACCTACCTTACAATCACTTATTATTTTATTATATTTTTTTACGTTTATATTAAAAAATATTATAAATTTAAAACACTAAGAAAATACTAAAGTAACTCTATTCTATATGTTCATTTCACATTTTATTCCTCCAAAGATTAGTTACAACTACAGTGGTAGCTAAAAGATGCGAAGACTGGAAACATTGAGATGAGATCTCACGCTAGTAAGGCCCTTTTTAATATTCTAAGGAACTTCTCCCACTCGACATTAAATATTTGTCAAATACTTTACAGAGCATCACAAGAATCAATCTAGAAACCATGTTTTGAAGAAACGACAAATCTTAACAGGCGTTAGATCAGGTCATAAGTATCAGCAGCCATGTCCCACTTATTATTATTGCCATTGAATATTTTTTGAAGACTTTACCCAGCATTGCTAAAATATTTCTAAAATCTAGATCTGATTTGGAAGATGTCATGAACGGGTCTCCCTTAAACATAATGAGGAGGAACGTCATATCTTGAATAGGCTTCGACCTCTTCATAACATCAGCATTACACCCCATTTTTTATTATTTCCTTTAAATTTTTTTGTCAACGACTTCTCACAGCATCACCAAAATATTTTTAGAATCCATGTTTTGTAGTTTCCCCTAATAACTTCAAAATAGAAGTCAAGAGGGAAGAGGGGATAATGTGACAAGAATCATATCAGGGAACCGGACAGGGAAGCCTAGCATCTCCCTTCCAGATTTAGAGGTAAGAAAGTAAAGGAAAATATTTTGTATGTAACAAGTGCCCTCCGTTATTTCAGGTCTTTAACTCTCTTCGTAATGAAAGTGTGAATCTTTCCAAACTAAGGGAATTTTCTCTTTAGAAATGGTGATTATTGGATAATTTATGTGCACTCCATTCCCTATTGAAATTATATGTTTGGGACATTATAGTGGTATTAGAGTATTATTCTTCTAGTCTGAGGGTTTTCTAAAGATTAATTGTAATGTACCTAACATAAAATTTTAATAAATATTGATTTGTAGATTGTATTCAATACACATCAATATATGGACACAAAGATATTATTCTGATATATTGATAAACTATAGAATTTTATTCATATATATTATATCAATTACAAATCACAACAAAAATTCAAAATGGTTTATAGGATTACCACATATCAACAACAACATTACTAACTTCCTTCAAAATATTTGAAGCTCAGATGCAATCCCTAAATGAGAATGCCCTCAGAAACCAAGGGGGTTTTGTTCTCTAATCCTAGTGAACACTAGGTTTTCATCCAATGAACAAAAGATCCTATGGGTTCTCATCCACAGAAGAAATTAGAACACAAGTGTCCATAAATACAAGAGAATGACATAATAATTTGATCTCTTAAATGAATTGACTTTCTACATTTATATGCTAACAATTTCCCTTAAGGAATAGGTTGGCCTTGAGCCAAAATGGTGCCAAAGCACTAAATTTGAATTTCTAGCACACTACATTAGGTAGGCCCTAAGGCCAAGTTAGATTCTTTTGAAATTAGCGTTTCACCCTATAGACCTATCCACATGCTTCCCTGGCCCCTTCCTACTTCCTGAACTTCATCGTTGCCACCGCATGATCCAAAGGTGTCTTATCCTTTAAGCCTACTAAAGTAGTTGCTAGTTAACAAGAACAATCATCTTCTGATAGAAATATCTTTTTGATACCTAATTCATTTCTCTTAATATTTGGATATAATGTGAAAGTGTCATCATAGATGATATGTTCCAAACTACAAGCCAAAACATGCTCCTAGGGAGGAATGCAGGGGGATTCTCATAATTGGTCCAACTCTGGTATAGTGAGCCTAGACTAACGATCTTCTAATAGAAATATATTTCCGGTATATGACCCTTTTCCATTGAGATCTAGATATGATGTAATGCCATTATTATAGATGCTATGTTCCAAATTACAAGCCGTAATGTGCTCTCAAGTAGAGGAATGTAGTAAGATTCCTGGATTCCACTCTGTAATTGTCTTTCCAAAAAAAGGGATATGAAAAATCCTCCCTTCCCAAAATTTCTTGTCCTCAAGCAATGAAAATTTGGATACTCTATAATTTCAAGCCCTTTCCAAGTTGCATCTTCAATTAGAAAATGCTTCCAATGGACAAGATACTTAGTTATGTTTTGGTTCCTTAGATTTTTGACCCTAATATCAACCATAGCTTCTAGAATAAGGACACGAGTTTCCCCTCATCATAAAGTGATGGTAACAGCAACAAGAGATATATTTGATCCCAAAACCTTCTTCAAACATGAAACATGAAAGAATTTTTGAATTTTGTTGTCTATTGGAAGCTCCACCTCATAAGCAACTTCTCTAGCTTTTTGGATTATCTTGTATGGACCATAAAAATTAGGCTTGAGCTTATCTATCCCACCTTTCTTGATAGATGATTGTCTATAGGGATACAACCTTATAAATACCATATATCCCACCTCAAATTATCTTTTTGTGTGCTTCCTAATTACATACATCTTTCACTGACTCTGGGAAACTTGAAGATGATCCTTGAGAGTTCTCAAAATATCTTGACTTTGATTTACCAAATCACTCGCTATCGAAACTCTAAAATCTTTGAGGGCTAGATTTGCAAAGGTTAATGCATCATATCCTTATAGTGCTCTAAATGGGAACATTCCAATGGACATGTGATGAGCTATGTTGTAGCAATAATCTCCCAAATTTATCCATTTGATCCATGATGCCTACTAACTAGTGGCATAAGTCCTCAAGTGTCCTTCTAGCCACTTGTTTACTTAGTTTCTCATCAGTTTGTTGATGATGGCTTGTGCCAGGGGTGAGCTTGGTGCCTAGCAAATGGAATAAATCCTTCCAAAAATTATTGAGGAACCAATTGTAGATCTATCACTAACAATGTTCTTGGGTAGCCCATGTAGCCAAAAAACTTCCTTGAAGAACAGTTATGCACCTTGTGGAGCTTTGTAATCACTAGAGCTGACACAGAAATGAGTATACTTAGTCAATATATCCACTACAACGTAGATGTAGTCTTTTCCTTGTGCTCTGGGAAATCCGGTGATGAAATCCATGGAGATGCTTTCCCATTTATGCTCTAAAATGGGAAGAGGCTATAATAGCCTAGTCATAAACTCTTGTTCCCCCTTGTTCTACTGATATGTGACACATTCCCTGATGTGTGAGAGAATATTCTTCTTAAGGCCCTTCCAAGTGAAAATTTCCTTGATCTTCTAGTAAGTTTTGCAAACTAGGAACACTCTTTTCTTGAAGAGAATTAGAAATTTAGACACCACATACCAATCATCCTTTTCAACACCTTCCAGAATTCCAATAGCAAAAGGATCCTTAGCATACTCCTCCATGGTGGAATCCTTTCAATTAGTTGATGTGATGGACACATGGCATAATTTTGGTTTTGTAGAGAGTGCATCCTCCATAATATTCCTCTTTCCCTTGATACATTCAATATAAAAATCATATTCTTGTAGTTTACTAACCCATTTTTGCTACCTGTCATGAAATTTTACTGGCTTAAGAAGAATTTCAAACTGTTATGGTTTGACTTGACCATAAATCTTTTGCATACTAGGTACTTTTAGAACTTCTCCAAGGAATGAATTTTAGCTAGCATTTATTTATCATATATGGGATATCTCTTTTCTTTTCATTGTCCCTCAATTTCCTACTTTCAAATGCTATGGGATCATGTCCCTTCTGAGATAGTACCACTCCAATTCCCTCACTGGAAGCATCGCATTCTACAACAAATGGAAGTGAGAAATTAGGAACTTTTGCAAGAACCAAAAAATAACTCATTACCTCTTTTAGCTTATCAAAGGTTCTTTGTGTTTCCTCTATCTATTCAAAATCTCATGCTTTAGTTAGATTGGTTAGTGTTGCAGTTTGATAAATCCTCTAATAAACCTCTGGTAATAGCTACATAGTCCAAAGAAACCTCATAGCTAGGACAAGTTTGTAGGAGGTGGATAGTCTAGAATGGCTTGGATATTCTTCTTATCAACTTGAACTCCTTAGACCTTATAATTGAAAGGAAAGCTAGATGCAGAAACAACTCTCCTAATGTCAAAACCTCAGGGAAGAATGCATATATACTTTTAATTTTTCAATTACAGTTCAATTAAGATGCACTTTAAACTAAATATCAGAAATAGAGAATTAGAAAAATATAGATGAACACCAAATATACGTGGGAAAACCCTTACGGGAAAAAAACCCAGCACACCAAGAGAAATCACTTTGTATTATAGTAATAAAGATTACATACAAGTATCAGACTTATCTTTTTGATGTATGTTTATAGCAGCATTCACCATGAACAACCTTGTTACAAAAACTTTAAAGTTACAGTCTACACAGAATAGAAAACACTTTGATCTTACACCGAACTGTTCATCCAACTGTTGATTGAACCAACCGAACCTTCGAGCATCTACAACTACAAACTATATTCATGTCATTCCCTGTCTGTCGAGCTTCCTCTTAGAACTGCCACAACGAACTGTCTTCCAACGATTCCCATTCGACTTCTCCTATTGGTCCACAAGGCTCCACATGGGAAAGTCTCACTTGGTCAAATGGCTTCAAGCTATGTTGTCATATCAGTGAGACACTGACTGTGTCTCCTCGATGCCAATACAGTCAGCATTCAATATCACCAAGAGTTTACCTATCGGCAAGATGTTACATCGAGCTCAGAAGAATATCGCTAAGACTTCCTCATGTCGCCAGGACCTCATACCAATGTTCACCACATGTATCGCTATTGCCAAGACTCATCGCTTTCAGTGAGACGTTATACGAAAGCTCCATATGTCACATAGACATTACTGTTCTCATTAGCGAGACATTTCACTATTGCTGAGACATCATATCGAATCATCAAAGTCACATATAAATGTCATACCATCGGCAAGACTTACCGCTCTTGCCAAGACATCCTATCGAGCATTCAAAGATACTCTAAAGTGATCAATAGTCAGCAAGACCTATGTCCATCGCTAAGAGTTCTTGTTGAAGTCACATGTGTTACACCGCTAACATTTACTATCGGCAAGACTCATTATTTTCGCCAAGACATTTCACTAATCACCTTGAGCCACTCCAATGAACATTTGGTTGTATCCCTGTCAGCGAGACCTTTATTGTTCACTGAGACTTCCTCCTGAAACCCGTTGAGTTACCTTGAAGACACCCATCACTATGAGTCTCCCCAAAGCCCTAAGAACATACTGTCGGCGAGACATAAACACATCACCAGGAGTTCATAGCGAAATCTTTATTTCCACACTGAAGACTCCTAAGTGTATCCACTCGGCAAGACATTCACACATCGATAAGACTTCTTACCGATAGAATATAGGATATGCCAAAGACCACAAGATATAACATACTGTCGGCAAGACAAATTAATCTCGATAAGACTTCTCACCGAGCCACCCTAGGTTATCCCGATATGCGATAGAATGGCCTCTCGGCCAGAGATCTCCACACGATAAGAGGTTACAATGAATGCTTCTTGTCACAGCGGCTCCAAAGTGTAACTGTTTAGTAAGACTTTTGCAAGGTCATAACGACCTATGCAATTCCAACAAGATTACTACTGCTAGTCGGCCAGACATGATGGATGTCACACCAACTTTGCTCCAGTAGAGGTTACAACCTATGATGATTGAGGCACACATTTATAACAATATCCCACTTGACGAAAATAACATAGGCATCTCCAGAGCACAACAAAACTATTGAAAATCATGGGCACTAAGGCCCATTGAACTGGAACACCGCCTGAACTTGTATGTGCTCACTGGCTTTGTTAATGCATTTGCAACATTCTCCAGAGTATCAACCTTTTCTAAACTGACCTTTCCATCCTCCACCATATCTCGTACAAAGTGGTATTGTACATCTATATGTTTCATCCTGACATGGAAAGTAGGATTCTTTTCTAGACAAATTGCACTCTGACTGTCACAAAAAATAGTTATTTTCCCTGCATCAAAACCAATGTTAGAACACAAATTTTTTAACCAAACCACTTCTTTACAAGCATGAGTAGTTGTCATGTATTCAGCCTATGTAGTGGACAAAGCGACTACAGCCTATCGCTTACTCATCCAACTCACTGCACCACCATTCAACATGAAAATGTATCCATTGGTGGACCTCCTACTATCAATGTCCCCTACCCAATCAGAATCCACATAGCCTCGAATACTGAGAGTTCTCTGTGATTCAACCAAGTTCCCATTGTAACACAAAGCAAAATCTGAAGTGCCCTTTAAATATTTGAAAACTCTTTTCACAACATCCCAATGTGTCCTTCCAGGATTATCCATAAACCGAATAAGTACTCCCACTGCTTGGGAAATGTCAGGCCTTGTACAGACCATTGTATACATAAGACTACCTATTATACTAGTATAGGGTACACTGGTCATGTCCTCCATCTTAGTAGGAGATTTTGGACAATCTTCAATAGATAGCTTTGTTCCCTGCAAGACTAGAACAACTAACTGCTTGCAATCATTCATGCAAAATCTCTCTAGAACAGTCTTGATATACTCACTTTGACTGAGCCAAAGTTTTCTACTATTCCTGTCCCTGGTTATCTCCATCCCCAAAATATACCTTGTTGCACCAGGATCTTTCATTTCAAACTTAGCAGACAACTAAGACTTAAGATAAGAAATCATTAGCTTACTATTGTCTATGAACAACATATCATCAACATAGAGAGCAATAATAAGAACTTGATCACTTTCAGCTTTGTAATAGGCACAATGATCAGATTTTGATCTCACAAATCCCAACGACAATACAAAAGTATCAAATTTTTGGTACCACATTCTAGGTGACTGCTTTAACCCATACAGAGACTTCTTTAATTTGCAAACTAGTTTCTCTTTACCTTTTTCAACAAAGTGCTCAAGCTGGGACATGTAAATCTCTTCTTCAAGATCACCATGAAAAAATGTTGTCTTCACATCCATCTGTTCAACCTCTAATTCATATGCTGCTACAAGTGACAAAAGAAATCTAATAGATGTCAACTTAGCTATAGGAGAACAAATTTCCCCATAATCTATTACCTCGACCTGGGAATAACCCTTTGCAACCAACCTCATATTTTTCCACACTACCATCCAGACCAATCTTCTTTTTAAATACCCATTTGCAGCTAACAACTTTTCTACCTTTAGGCAAGGGCACCAAACTCCAAGTTTCATTCTTCTCTAATGATGCTATTTATTCATTCATGGCTTCCAACAAAGAGTCTAAATCAGACATTTTAAATGCCTCCTTTACAGTCCTAGGCTCATCAGTGGTAGAAATTAAAGCATAGGCACAAGTAGAATCTATCAAAGAGAACCCATACCTATCAAGTTGTTTTCTTTCACAAGTTGACCTCCTCACTTGCTGAGGCTGAGGTTCTTCTTCTTCTTTAGAACTACTTGAGCTCTCCTCAGTTTCAGGTACATTTTGAATTTTCAATTCCTCTTTCTCTGGTGTAGGAGGAATTAGAGCTACATCCTTATTGTTTTCTGACTTTTTTTCTGACTGTAGATCCAAGGTAGAAGGTTTCAGCTCATGAAAAATTACACTTCTGTTGTATACAACCTTCTCTGTATCAGGATTCCAAAGCTTGTATCCTTTTATGCCATCACTATAGCCAATAAAAATATATTTGACAGTCTTGTTCTCCAACTTAGATCTTTTCTCATACGACACATAAGCATATGCCTCACAGCAAAAAACACGAATATGTCTAAGAGAGGGCTTCTTACCAGACCATGCTTCCAAAGGTGTTTTCTTAACAAGAGCAGAATTTGGAGAACGATTAATTAGGTAACATGCAGTAGATACAACCTCAGCCCAAAAATTCTCCTCCAAGCCAACACTACTGAGCATACTTCTTACTCTCTCCATCACTGTCCTATTGAACCTTTTTGCAACTCCATTTTGCTGTGGATTATAAGGTGTAGTCTTATGTCTTTTAATCCCATGGTCTTTACAATACCTCTTGAAATCATCAAAAAAAATTCACCGCCATTATCAGTCCTTAAGCATTTAATTTTTCTTTCAGTCTGATTTTCTACAAGGTTCTTAAATTCCTTAAATCGACTGAACACTTCTGATTTACTTTTCAAAAAATAAACAAATGCTCTTCTTGAATAATCATCAATAAATGACACATAGTATCTTGACTTAGACAAAGAAGAAACATTCACTGGACCAAATACATCAAAATGGATATAATCTAGCAAACTAGAAGATTTATGAGGACTAGAATAAAATGAAACACAGTGTTGCTTTCCATATATACAATGTTCACAAAATTCAAATTCAAGGTTACAATCTTCAAGCCCCTCAACCAAGTTTTTGTTCTTCAATGTTTTTAAACCTTTTTCTCCTATGTGGCCTAGCCTATGATGCTAGAGCATAGTCTTCTCTGTAGGAAGTTTTACTTCCATAGAGTTTACATAATTAGGGATATTTCCCTCTTTACCTCCATGAGTAGCTTTTTGTGACTTTACAGAGACACTGTTACATTGAATAGCTTGTGCATCCAGCTTGTATAGGGTACCAATTCGAGCACCTCTAGCCAGCACCATAGAGCCTCTAGTCATCTTGCAGCCATTTCCAGAGAACGTGACTTGTACTCCAATATCATTTAGCTTACTGAAAGATAGTAGATTTCAAGCCAGACCTGGTATTTGCATTATATCATTGATCCCCTTCACTCTTCCATTAGGGAATTGAATTTTGACTCTTCTACGACCAACAATTTCCAAAGTTGAATCACTCGCCAAGTACACCTTTCCACCATCGTATTCTTCATAATTTGTGAACCATTCTCTATGAGATGCCATGTGGCAAGATGCTCCAGAATCAATCAGCCAGACATCATTTGATGCCTATGTAGCCAAAGCTGCAATGAAGGCGTCTGCATCACTATGAGAAGAATCATTGTCAGAATAATACTTCTTCTTCTTCTTCTTCTCCTCTTTACAATCCTTTCAGACATGACCAAGTTGCCCACAGTTCTAGCACTTCACCTTGTACTTCCTGCCAGGAGACTTTGATCTCCCTTTTGATTTTCATCTGGACTTCTTGTCCTTCTTCTTTCCTTTCTCTTTTGATCTGTCTCTAACAACAAGGGCCTCCTTCACCATCTCAGAATATTTCCTTCTCATTTCTTCTGATAGCAAAGAACCAACAACATCTTCCATCTTGAAACTAGATGTTGTACTCCCAATAGCCATCACCAGATGATCCCAAGAGTCTAGCAAAGAACACAATAATAGCATACATCGATCCTCTTCTTCAGTCTTTACACCAACAGATGTTAAATGTGCAATCAGCATGTTGAATGTGTTCAAATGATCAACTACTGACCCTCGTTCCTGTATTCTCAAAGAGTACAACTTCTTCCTTAGGAAGAGTTTATTCACCAAGGACTTCCCATGATAAATATACGTCAATCTCTTCCACAAGGTAGATTCAGTCTTCTCTTCATGCACATTAAGAAGAACGAAGTCTTCCAAACAGATCCTTATCAGTCCCTTAGAATTTCTATCTGCAAGGTCCCAATCTTCTTGCTTCATGCCTGTAGGTTTAGTTCTAGACACTACAATCCACAGATCATGATCCACTAAGAGATCCTCCATTTTGAGTTTCCACAACTTAAAGTTGCTGCCATTGAACTTCTCTATTTCAATCCTTCCTGATGTGCTAGCCATCTCAATCTATAATTAGAAATTGACAAACTTCTATAGGACTTCCACTGAATAGAATTGACACAAAAAACCCAACGTACCCACAAGGATAACACAACTGCCCAGGCTCTGATACCACTTGAAAGGAAAGCTAGATATGGAAACAACTCTCCTAACATCAAAACCTCAGGGAAGAATGCAGATATACTTTTAATTTTTCAATTACAGTTCAATTAAGATGCACTTTGAACTAAATATCAGAAACAAAGAATTAGAAAAATATAGATGAACGCCAGATATATGTGGGAAAACCCTTACAGGAAAAAAACTCACCACACCAAGAGAAATCACTTTGTATTACAATAATAAAGATTACATACAAGTATTAGACTTATCTTTCTAATGTCTATTTACAACAACATTCACCATGAACAACCTTGTAATAGAAACATTCAAGTTACAGTCTACACAGAATAGAAAACAATCTGATCTTACACGAACTGTTCATCCAACTGTTGATCAAACCAACCGAACCTTCGAGCATCTGCAACTACAAACTATATTCATGTCATTCCCTATTTTTCGAGCTTCCTCTTAGAACTAACACAACGAACTATCTTCCAACGGTTCCCATTCGGCTTCTCCTATTGATCCACATAGGAAAGTCTCACTTGGTCAAACGGCTTCAAGCTATGTTGTTATATTGGTGAGACACTGACCATGTCTCCCCGATGCCAATACAGTCAGCATTTGATATTGCCAAGAGTTTACCTATCGGCAAGATGTTACATCGAGCTTGGAAGACTATCGTTAAGACTTCATCATGTCGCTAGGACCTTATACCGACGTTCACCACATGTATCGCTATTTCCAAGACTCATCACTTTCAGTGAGACGTTATACCGAAACTCCATATGTCACATAGACATTAGTGTTCTCATCGGCCAGAAATTTTGCTATCGCTGAGACATCATATCGAGTCATCAAAGTCACATAGAAATGTCATACCGTCGGCAAGACTTACTATTCTCACCAAGACATCTTATCGAGCGTTCAAAGATACTCCAAAGTGATCAATAGTCAACAAGACCTATGTCCATCGCTAAGAGTTCTTGTCAAAGTCACATGTGTTACACCACTGACATTTACTATTAGCAAGACTCATTGTTTTCACCAAGACCTTTCACCGATCACCTTGAGCTACTCCGATGAACATTTGGTTGTATCCTCGTCAGCAAGACCTTTATCGTTCGCTGAGACTTCTTCTCGAAACCCTTTGAGTTACCCCAAAGACACCTATCGCTGTGAGTCTCCCCAAAGCCCTAAGAACATAGTGTCGATGCAAACATAAACACATTGCCAAGAGTTCATAGTAAAATCTTTATTGCCACACCGAAGACTCCTAAGTGTATCCATTCGGCAAGACATTCGCACATCGGTAAGACTTCTTACTGATAGAATATAGGATACGTCGAAGACCACAAGATATAACATACTGTCGGCGAGACATATTAATCTCGATAAGACTTCTCACCAAGCCACCCTAGGTTATCCCGATATGCGATAGAATGGCCTATTGGCCAGAGATCTCCATGCGATAAGAGGTTACAACGACTGCTTCTTGTCACAGCGATAGGCTCCAAAGTGTAACTGTTCGGTAAGACTTTTGCAAGGTCATAGCGACCTATGCAATTCCAACAAGATTACTACTGCTAGTCGGCCAAACATGATGGATGTCACACCGACTTTTCTCCAATAGAGGTTACAGCCTATGATGATTGAGGCACACATTTCTAACAATAACATGTCCCAAACACAATATCTTTGTGGATCCAAAATCACATTTGGACATCTTTGCAAAGAGATACTATTGAACTCTAGAATTCCCAAGACTATATCCAAAATTTTCAAATGTTCCCATGTTTTTCTATAGATTAGAATATCATCAAAGAAAACTAACATAGAATTACTCATGTTCTTACCAAAACCATGATTCATGCATGATTGGAAACTTTTCAGATAATTAGTGATACCAAAGGGCATAACCAGGAACTCAGAATGCCAATAGTGACACTAGAAAGCATTCTTTTGTACATCTCCTTGCCTCATGTAGATCTTTTGGTATCTAGACCTCAAATAAATCTTTGAGAAGTATATTTCACCATGTAGCTCATCAATCAACTCATTTATCCATAGTATGGGTACCAATTCTTAATGGTCTTCTTGTTTAATACCTCGTAGTCTATGCACATCTGGAAGGTACCATCCTTCTTTACAAAAAAAACAAAGGATCTGAAAGGATTGGAGCTTAGTCTGATGTAGCCCATATCCAACAGCTCCTTTATTGATTTCTCTATCTCCTCCTTATACATCTGGGGATGGTTGTAAGGAGTGGTCATAACCGATTTTGATCCTAGTTCAAGTTCTATGATGTGATGGAAACCTCTATTTGGTGGCAATGCAAGAGTCATGCCACTAAAAAATAAACTATAATTATCTAAATTATTCTATATATCCATATGAACTTGACCATTCTTACCTTCAGAAGAGTCTTTTGAAATCACCAAACAACTAGTAGTCTAAGAAACTTGGTTCTTCCAAAAGATTCTTTACATTATCCTAGTTGATACTAATTGAAAACATCCATTATCCATTCCTTTTAGAACCACATGCTTCCCATTGGCTTTAAACTTGAGTTCCATAATTTGGTAGTTTGTAGTGTACTCACCCAATGAATGTAACCACTACACACCCAAAATTACATCAATTTTACCCAAACTAGTAACATAGAAGTCATCAAAAACCTTATGATCTCCAAAAGTTGTGTCCAAATTTTGGACTTTCTCCTTGCAAGGTAAGTTATACCCATCTGCCATAGTGATACTGAAGCCTTTAAAATTCTATACGTCCAACCTTCTTCTCGTGAGTCCCTCATGAATGAAGTTGTGGGTAGCTCCTCCATCAATTAGGATAGTCACTCTTTCTCTGAAAATGACTCCTCGGACCTTGAAATAATGGTATCTATGCATGCTAGATAGAGATGCTAGTATGCCTCCTTTGCCCTTCTCCTTATCTTCCTCCCTTGAAGGATGTCTTTCAGATCATGAAACTCTTCAAACCCATTTTATTTTTATTCTTTATGAGAAAAAGGACTTCTATATAGTGAACTTGCCCCTTACTAATATATTTGGGTGAACCCAAAATATTGGGTTACAAGTTTTTGCACAAAGAAAAATTAGAAACGCCCATTAAAACATTTAAAATGTCTTTGAATGAAAGTACCCATTTGAATGAAGCGGCTTTGTTCGAACATGCATGGCATCCACCCCCTTCGAATGAACCTCCCCTTTGAATGAACCCCCCTTCTAATGAGCCCCCTTTCTAATGAACACCCACTTACACCATATAGGGGGTGTTCATTTGAATCCCCATTCTAACAAAGGGGTGACCCCTTCATTCAAACCACCTTCATTAGAAGGGGGTTCGAATAAAAAACCTATTTTTTTCCCTTGCCCCCCTCCATCTGCAATTTCATGCAGATTTTTGGGTTTCAAGGCTCAAGTTGAGGATCAAAATATAATCAAATTGAAAAACCCAGTTGCTAAATTATAGTCCTCAAAACGAACTCTCCATCAAGTATAGTTTTAATATATTTTAGTTTTTATTATATATTTTTTAGTTTAATTAAACATAGGTTTTTCACTGAAAATCAAGCTCTCTATTCTACACATGTGAAAAAATAGTAGATTACCAAAAAAATCTGAAAAATGTCTATCCTATTGGTATTGATGTCCTTGATCCAACAAAAAAAGAGAATTCTGACAAATACAAAAAAAGTTATGCTCCTATTAGTACACCTATGTCTAAATTATAATTGGTTTGACTTCAAAACTTAATTAAAAGAACATATTCAATAAAACATTATGAAACCAAATGCATCCTCTAGATATCATAGTTATAAATCTAAATTTAAAAAAATGGAATTTTATCCTTCATAGAAAAACGTTATGTGGTTTATAGTACACATAACTCTTTAAAAATGGTGTTTACTATTAAGAACTAGTTATTGAAGGAGATGGAAAAAAAAATGCAATTTGATTCCATTTTTAAAATATATATATATTTAGAATCTAAAGGAAAAATTTCACAAATCACTAGTTTACATCATCATCAAATTCCTCACGGTTTAGTAGTTATAGGTGTCCAAAAATGAAGATTTAGTTCAAAATCTTCATTTCAATGTCAACTTTGGCCAAAAACTGTAACCCACTATTATGGGATCTCCCATGATCTTTGTTGCAAAACCCATGGTTGTCTGTAGTAGAAATAAATTTTCTTCCTTTGGATCTCATTCCTCATCTCTTCATCTACCTTTTTCACCACATTAGGAGTTGTATACTTGGGTGTCAATATCAGAGCATGTAGTGGTTTTTTTTCTAGAAACCACCCTTAGGGTTCCATGTATTAGGTTTAGGTGGGTGAGAGAATAAATCTTTTGAATGGATGGCTCAAGGGTTAGAGCCCTTTCGATAGCTTCTTGTAAAGAGATTATTGGTGCAAACAATTTCACAAGCCCCCTAAGAGGTTCGGTGAGCCCAGTGATGAAGAGGTGCATAATCCTCTTTTTTGATAGTTCAAGAACCATCACCACCAATTTCTAAAACTCCATTATATAATCATCTATTGAGTGATGTTGTTTGATTAGGGACAACTTGCTGAAATATTCTTCTTCATCCTTCAACTCAAATCTATCAAGAATTCTCCATTTAAATTCATCAAATCTATGTATTTGATCATATCCTTGGGTAGGATGACCATGAAACCACCATTCATAGGCTTCCCCTTCAAGATGCAAAGAGGAAAAACTAAACCACATCTTTCTCTATCATAGGATTGAGCAAGAAATAAGTCTCTGTATTTTATAATCATGCTCTAGCTAATATCTTATTACTCCCATCAAAACATGTTGCGGAAATTTTTCCCAACTTATGTTTTACATCCTTTCCTTTGTATAAATTCTTTCTTTTGTGGATCACTCTTCCATGAAAATTCTATGTAGTTTGCATAGGAAATCTCTAATTTGATTTCTTCTTGTAAGAATTGGTACTCACCATACCATCTATGAATAGTTTCTAGATTGAAGGCATGGGTGTTCACACATTCATTTCTCCCTTGTACAATTTCCAATAAGAATATGTTCCTTGGGTTCCCTGACAAAACATTATTCCCAACATCATTTCTTCCACCATTGTTTGATGATGATGTCTCACCCTTTTGACCGTTGTGATTTGAATTTCCACTTGACATCTTGTTTGCCAAGATTTTTAATACATCGAGCATCTCTTTGCTAGGGTTGAGGGTATATCCCTTAACCCTCTTGTAATTTCATGAATTTATGCAATTGTTTCGATAAATATTTCGTCATCCTCCGATATCTTCCTTTTATCTAGGTTTAAATTTCCTTCTTGATCCAATTTATTTAGTTCTCTCCTCTAATATCTAATGTCTGTTTTTCTCAACATCAATCATTAGGAAAACCATATATGTTGGTAGAATCATGCTCTAATACCACTATAATGTCACTTACATAAATTTTTAACAAATATTTATTTATAGATTGTATTCAATACACATCAATAAATGGGCACAAAGATATTACTCCAATATGTTGATAAACTCCAAAATTTATTCATATATATGATATCAATTACAACTCACAAAAATGATTCAAAATGATTTAAAAGATTACCATATATTAACATCATTACTAACTTCCTTACATAAATCTTGAAGCTCAGATGCAATCCCTAAATGAGAATGCCATCAAGAACTAAAGGGGTTTCATCCTCTGATCCTAGTGAACGTTGGTTTTTCATCCAATGAACAAAAACTCCTAGGGATTTTTTCCATATAAAAGGAATTAGAACACAAGTTTCCAAAAACACAATATAATGATATAATAATTTGATCCCTTACATGAATTTACTTTCTACATTTATATGCTAACAATTTTCCTTAAGGAACGGGCCTGTCTTGAGCCAAAATGGTGCTAAAGCCCTGAATTTGAATTTCTATTATGCTACATTAGGTTGACCTTAAGGCCAAGGTAGATTCCTTTAGAGTTAGTGTGCCACCATATGGACCTATCCACACACTTCCCTAGGCCCTTCCTACTTCCTGAAACTTCGCTGTTGTTGCAAAATGATCTGGAGTGTCTTATCCTTTAAGCCTACTGAAGTATGTGCCAATTGTCTAGCACAATCATCTTCTAATAGCAATAAATTTATGGTCCTAATCCATTTCTCTTAATATTTTGATATGATGTGCAAGTGTCATCATAGATGCTATGTTCCAAACTACAAGCTGAAATGTACTCATGTTGAGGAATGTAAAGGAATTCCAAGAATTGGTTTGGCTTTGGTATAGTGATCCTAGAATGACAATCTTCTGATGGTGATATATTTCTAGTATATGATCCATTTTCCTTGAGCTCCAAATATGATGTAAGGACATTATTACAAATTCTATGTTCCAAACCACAAACTATAATGTGCTCTTGTGAAGGAATGCGATAGGATTCCCAGATTCCACTCTACAAAATTGCCTTTCTAGAAAAAGGGACATGACATTAATTTTGCCAGGTGAAAGGGAGATCAGACTCTCGAGGAGAGAATTAAAGAAAATAGGTCAAGAAGAGACCATGGATGATGAAGAAAAATAATTCAAAGCAATATTTGAGGAAATGATACAAGGTAAAAATCATCTTGCTGATATGTTTGGCCAAATGTTTTATTAGATGCAAAAAAATGCTAGGAAGGAGAATGATAGTATTAATGGATTTGGTACTACTAGTGAAACCAGTGGTGGAAAGGGGAAGGAGAAGATAGTTTCCACACAAATATCTAGAACTAAATTTAGTAATATGCCTCTTAATCCTAAACTCATTCACAGAGTAGAAGTTCTAGGGGTAGAAACTACCCTCCAAGATGACATCTCAAGGGCTTATGAAGAGTATAGGACTTTGGACCCTCAAATCAAGGAGATCTTATATTTTAGATATTTCATGCAAATGAAGAAGAATAAGAAAGGAACTTACCATTCATCCCTTAAGCCAAAATATTTGGAGCACTTATTAGGGAAGCTATATATTTCCCCCTTTGATGGATCTAAGAAGTGCACTACTAGGGCATGGTTGCAGAAACTTGATACATACTTGGCACTCAAACCCATGTTTGAGGAAGATTAAATAAAATTTTCCACCCTATATTTGGAAGGGATTTCTCATGATTGGTGATACCATGTTTTGATCACTCAATGCCAAAAATTCATCAAATCTTATGATGATTTTTGTAGCAAACTCGTTGAGAGATTTGATAGGAGAGATATTGAAGAACATTTTAGAGATTTCGCTCACCTCAAACAAAAGGGAAGTGTGGAGGGAAAATCTGCAAAGCTCCAAAGGCTATCAATAATGATAACCAACATCTTAGATAAGAGGCTCATAATCCTATTCATTGAAGGTTTGGAAAAACAACTTAGGGGCTTGGTGAAGGAATTCCACCCACCAAGACTTTAGGAGATTATCTAGAAAGCCTTTGATCTAGAGAATGTTGATCCCCAAAAAAAATCAAAACCCACATTATGGAATAAGGAAAAATTAAATTTCCAAAAGAAAACTTAGACTTCTTAGAAACTTTCTCCCCATATCGCACCTAAGAATATTGATCATGAACCAAGAATGAGCTCAAAAGGAAAAAAAATTACTTCACTTGTTGAGAGCCATGGGTTCTAGGACACGTGTCTTGGAAAGGGGAAATTCCACTATATAGAAGTCATCTCTAACAAAGAGTCAGAATCAAATGACTCTAATGAATTTTATGATCTAGAAGACACCCATCTAGAGGAATAAGATAAGGATAAATATGTAATGGTGATAATATGGCATCAAATCTAGCGCACATAGGTACCATTCTTTTAAAGGACCCGAGGAGTCCTTGCGAGACAAAAGTGATAGTTTGGATTGATGAAGGAGCTACCCAAAACTTCATTGATGAGGGTCTTGTGAGAAGTCTAGGTATGAAGAATTCTAAAGGCTTCACTGTCATAGTGGTGAATGGGTATAACTTATAGGGCTGCAAGGATGAATTCCAAAAGTTGGATATAACATTTTGAGATCATAAGGTTTGTGATGATTTCTATGTTATTGGTTTGGGTGAAATTGATGTAATTTTGGGTGTGCAATGGCTACATTCATTAGGGGAGTACAGTAAAAACTACCAAACCATGGAACTCATGTTCAAAGCTAATGGGAAGAACATGTGGTTCTAAAGGGAATGGCTAATGGAAGTCCACAAGTAGTGTTAAGAGGATCTTTCAAGAGGACCAAGTTGCTTGGACTACTAGTTGTTTGGTAATTTCAAAAGGCTCTTCTAAAGGTAAGAATTACCAAGTTCATATTGATATTCATAAGATTTTGGATAAGCATAGTTTGGTTTTTAGTGGCATGCCTCTCAAATTTCCACCAAATAGAGGTTTCCATCATGTCATAGAACTTGATCTAGGATCAAAATTGTTTATGACCACTCCTTTCTGTCATCTCTGGATGTATAAGGAGGAGATAAAGAAAGAAATAAATGAGTTGTTGGATATAGGCTACATCATACCAAGATCTATCCCTTTCACATCTTTTGTGATACTAGTAAAGAAGAAGGATGCCACCTTATGGATGTGCATAGACTAATAGACATTGAACAAGAAGACCATTAAGAATTGGTACCCCATACCATGAATAAATGAACTGATTGATGAGATGCATGGTGTAGTGTACTTGTCAAAGATTTATTTGAGGTTCAAATACCACCAAATCCGCATGAGGAAAGAAGATGTACATAAGACTACTTTCTTAGTTTCATTATGAGAATTTTGATTTCCTAGTTATGCCCTTTGGTCTCACTAATGCACCGAAAATGTTCCAATCATGCATGAACCATTTTTTTGGTAAGCACCTAAGGAATTTTTTGGTTGGTTTTATTTGATGATATTGTGATCTATAACAAAACATGGGAAGAATATTTGAAGCATTTGAATATAGTCTTGGGAATTCTTGAAAAATAGTCTATCTTTGCAAAGATGTCCAAATGTGAGTTTGGGTCAATAGAGATATTATATTGGGGACATTTCATAAGAACTAAAGGATTCCAAGTTGATCAACAAGATCCAAGCCATTTTAGACTAGTCACCTCCTACAAACTTGTCTCAACTAAGAGATTTATTTGGATAATTGGGTAGTTATTACCAGAGGTTTTTCAAAGGATTATTTCAGTATATGACACCTCTCACCAATCTAGCTAAATCAGGAGCCTTTTAATGGAAAATAAAAGAACAAGGGACCTTTGATAAGCTAAAAGAGATAATGACTCTTGTTTGATTCTTACAATTCTCAATTTTTCACTTCCATTTGTCATAGAATGTGATGCTTTTGATGAGGGAATTGTAGGAAATTGAGGGACAATAAAAAGATATATGATCCCATTTATGATAAATATATGATAGCTATAATGCATGCCTTGGAGATTTTTTTGAAATACCTAGTGTGCGAAATATTTGTGGTCAAGATAGACCATAACAATTTAAAATTCTTCATGAGTCAACAAAATTTGAATGATAAACATAAAAAATGGATGAGTGAACTACAATCATATGATTTTGATATAAAATATATCAAGAGAAAGAATAATATTGTGGTGAATTCTCTCTCTAAGAGGCCTACTCTATGCCATGTTTCCATCACATCAATTGATTGGAAGTATTCCATGATGAAGGAGTATGCTAAAGATCCTTTTGCTACTAGAGCCCTAGAAGGTGAAAAGAGGGATGACCAGTATGAGATGGAAAAAGGCTTGATAATATTCAAGAACATGGCATTCCTAGTTTTGGGATCCAAGGTAAAAGAGTAGATATTGGAGGCTTACCATAATGCACCAACAACAGGGCACCCTAGATTCTACAAAACTTATCAGAAGATCAGAGAAAGGTTCGCTTGGAAGGGCCTTAAGGAGGATGTTCTCTCACACATCAAGGAATGTGTCACATGTTAGTAGAACAAGGGGGAACAAGAATTTTTGACTGGGCTACTACAGCCTCTTCCCATTCCAGAACTAAAATTGTTAGTGATAGAGACAATCTTTTCCATCTCTAGTGACTATAAAGCTGAGCTACAAGTTGCAGAACTATTCTTCAAGGAAGTTTTTTGGTTACATGGGATACCCAAGGACATTGTTAGCGATAAAGACAATTAGCTCCTCAATACTTTTTGGAAGGATTTATTCCAGTTGCTAGGCACAAAGATCACCCCTAGCACAAGCTATCATCCACAAATTGATGGACAAACTAAAATTTTAAACAAGTGGTTAGACAAATACTTAAGGAATTATGCCACTAGTCAGCAAACAACTTGGATCAAATGGTTGCATTTGGGAGAGTATTGCTACAACATAACTCATCAAATTTCCATTGGCATGTCTCCATTCAGAGCACACTATGGATATGATGAATTAACCTTTCAGAGTTAGTCCTCACAAAAAACAAAGTTCCTATAGTGAGTGATTTGGTAAATCAAAGTCAATATATTTTGAGAACTCTCAAGGATCATCTTCAAGTTGCCCAAAGTCAACAAAAGATGTACGCAGATAGGAAGCACACAAAAATATCCTTTGAGGTGGGAGATATGGTATTTATAAGGTTTCATCCCTATAGACAGTCTTCCATCAAAAAGGTGGAGCAGAGAAGCTCAAACTTAAGTTCTATGGGAAATACAAGATAATCCAAAAGGTTGGAGAAGTTTCTTATAAGGTCGAGCTTCTGAAAAACAACAAAATCCACAATTTCTTCCATGTTTCATGTCTGAAGAAGGTTTTGGGATTGAATATATCTCTTGTTGTTGAGTTACTGCCACTAGATGATGAGGGGAAACTCATCCTTATTTCAAAAGTTGTGGTTGATACTAGAGTAAAAAATCTAAGGAATTGAAATATAACTGAGTATCTTTTCCATTGAAAGGATTTGTGAATTGAAGATGCTACTTGGGAAGGGCCTAAAATTCTAGAGCATCCAAATTTGCATTGCTCAACGACAAGCAATTTTGGGGAGGATTTTTTATGTCCCTTTTTCTAGAAAGACAATTATAGAGTGGAATTCAAGAATCCTACCACATTCCTCTATAGGAGAAAAACCATGCTTGATGTTTGGAACGTAACATTTGCAACAACAATTGCACATAATTTCTAGAGCCCATGGTAAAAGGGGTATCTATCAAGAAGATATCACCATCAAAAGATCACCAATCCAAGCTCATTGTATCATAGCAGAATCACTTCTGGTAATCCCTCTAGATTCCTCCACAAGAGCACATTTTTCTTGTGGTTTGGAGCATAGCACCCATGATGAAACTTGCACATCACATCCAAATCTCAGGTGGAATGGATCAAGTACCAAAAATATATTGTTATTAGAAGATAACTATTTTAGGCAAATAACACCTACTAACAACAAGCATAATGGATAAGACACCTTTGGATCATGCAGCATCAATTATGAAGTTTCAATAAGAAAGGGCTAGTGAAGCATGTGGATAGGTCTGCAGGATGTCACGTTAAATCCAAAAGAATCTACTTTGGCCTTAAAGTTGACCTAGTGTAGTGTGTGGAATTCAAAATTTGGGCTTTGATTCCTTTTTGGCTCAAGGTCAACCTATTCCTTAAGGGAAACTGTTAGCATATAAATGTAGAAAGTCAATTTATGTAAGGGATCAAATTATTATATCATTCTCTTGTATTTTTGGACACTTGTATTCTAATTCTTTATGTGGATGAAAACCCATAGGAGTTTTTGTTCATTGGACAAAAAAACTAGTGTTCACTAGAATCAAAGGACAAAACCCCTTTGGTTCTTGAGGGAATTCTCATTCATGGATTGCACATGAGCTTCAAGGAATCTGTAAGGAAGTTAACAATACTATTGTTGATCTATGGTTATTTTGTATATCTTTTCATATCATTGTTGTGAGTTGTATAATTTGATATATCATGTATATGTGAAAGAGGTTTTGAATTTTATCAATATATTGGAGTTTCATCTTTGTGTTCATATGTTGATGTATTTGCAAATCAATCTTTGTTAAAATTATATATTAGGGACATTACAGAGAAGCATTCTCATTCCCCACTCTTGGTCTACTCAATGGTTTGTCATTTGAGAGGTATTTCCCATTATTATTTTCAAATGCATTATGTTTTATGCTTTTTCTTCTCATGCATATAGATCTTGAGCTATGGTTTGCTAGTTCTGGAAGGTTCATTTAAGGGATTTTGGCATTTTTATATCCTTATGTTTTGTGAGGTTATTCATTGGTGTTGAGTTTAAGAGATGTTATAGGGCTTATTACCTTGATGTGGGAGTTAATTTGGTTTGATATTCTTTCAGTTTGAGATACCTACATCATTAAATTGTTATATGAGGATATTGCTATTATTTTGGGGGTTTTATGGGGGAGATCACACTTATCACAAATTAGCATTTAGAGGTGTGTGTAGAATGATATGCTATAGGTTTTGATTTGCACGTTCTCTCTTTGATCTTGTTCTTCCTAGATGTTTGTATTCACATGACATTAGAGTTGAAATCTTGTGTGGAGCTATGGTGATCACTACATTCGTGGTCATGTGTTGTTACTTGTACTTCATTTTTTTTGTGATGACATGGAGTTTCCTTTATCTCTTTCCTTTGTTGGGTGTGAATAACTTGGGAGAGCCATGAAGACATGTTGTGAGAGTTATATTGCAAGATATTGGTTTGTAGGATTTTCATATCTTTATGGATGTTCCTTGGTACTACATGATGTTGATTATACTTCTATATGACGCTATCAGTGGATCTTTGGATGCCTTGATCATTTTTAGATTTGGTGTTACCTATGTAGTGGGAGTCCCTAATAATGTATGTTCTTCATTGAAAGGTTTGGCACTTGGAGCTTGTGATCACATGTTATGGATTATATATGTTGATGGCATGAGCTTCACTTGTTATGATTTGTATACCTTTGAGGTATGGATAGTTGGATGTGTTAGCATTTGTTGTGGGTGCTCTTTCAAATATGGTGATTATATCTTCACAAATATTGATACATATTTATTACCTTTGGATTGAGTGAACATCAAAATATTTTCTTAAATATTTCTTTTGATTATTACACTACTATACTTAAACTTGGTTTTTGATTTTAATGTGATTCCTTAATATTTAATGTCCATGTTATTGTCCATACATATTCTTAAATATTTATCTAAATATGATGGAGAAGTGGATAGTGTAGACAAGGGTATAATTTAATTTTGTATGTGATGTATATTTTAGAAATATTATGTTAAATATTTTTTTTGACATGTATATAATTGTCAACTTTAAGGTAATTTTTTTTTTTACAATAATATTACTCTTGATTTCTTGATCCATTGTAAAATACTTCTTTACATTAATAAAAGTAATTAATAATTATTTAAAATTTATTTATAAAAATATTAATGAGCAAATAAATAACTTCATTAATAATAATACATAAAAATTAATTTAGTATAAAATACAAGAGACATATATTTCTCAAAGGAAATTTAACTGTGAGCCAAAAACTATTCTTGAATAGTATTATAGAACACATTATTACCTATAGCTATTTAATTTTTATTTTATTCAAAAATAGTTTTAAAGACATAAATCATAATGTTATGTCTTATTGTTATTCTATTTGTCTTTAAAACTATTATATTTATGTTATTTCATATCTGTTTCTTCAAATGCGTATAATATTTGAATTGAAATTTGCATGTAATTCTTATTTATTAAAATTAACTAAGAAGCATTTTCACATATCTTTACTTCCTTACAAACTAAACCTACCTTATAATCAATTATTATTTTAATATTTTTTTTACATTTATATTAAAGAAACTTATAAATTTAAAACATAATAAGAAATTACTAAAGTAACTCTATTCTATTATGTTCATTTCACATTTTATTCCTCCCATGATTAATTATGCAAAGAGGCATGTATTACAATGGCATCCACCAAAAAACAATGTGTAAGGAAAAACTCTTCAACTAGAAATTGACATTCAAATGACATGCAAATCCATATCCACTCTTAAATCTTAAATTCTTATCTTTTTTTTAGAAAAAGGCAGTCATTATTGTTAACTTCCTTAAATGAATTTAAAAAATAGTTTTCTTTTTATGAAAGCTATCAGTGTTGTTGTTCGAGATTCTGCTTTTTTAATTTTTTACTAAAAGCAAAAAAAACGGTTACAATTTAAAATAGTATTCAATTAGGGTTAGGGTTAGAGTTTTGATTTATATTTAATTCATTTGTATAGATAATCACTACAATTTAATTAATTATTTTAAAACTAAATAATATATTTTTTATAAATTTTAGAAATTAGAGTTTAATTTAATTTTAGAATGAAGTTTAAGTTTTCAAGATATTGTGGTGATTTCTTTTGCAAGACTAGAACTAAGTATCTTATTGCTATTCAACACTACAAATCACCATAATTTATGAGTTGGAATAACTCAAGTTTAAAATTTTTGAGTGAATGCTACAGCGAACAGTGGGGATGTTTATATCAAGTTTCTAAAACACCTCACTCTATCAGCTAATTTGTTAGAATAAAGCAGATAATTTCTTATAAATTATAAATTAGCAAGGATTTTTACTATTTTTGTGTGTTAGCTAATAGATCTAGAAAGAAAAATAAATCTATAGCATATTGTTGAGTTTATTTTTGTCTCTAGTTTTTCCTTATAAAAGACCTCAATCCTCTATTTCAAAATCTTCATCTATGCACTACTCTTCATTCTCCATTTCAGCATCTCTCATCAGTATGTATGCCCATTTCCTAGTTATCAATGGAGTACGTAGTGATGAGAGGTTTCAAAATAGAGGATATCAAAGAGAAATTAGACATGTTGATATAAATCTTTTCAATGGCAATGAAAGAATATGGAGGAGGGAAGTCAGTTGATAACTATTGATATATTGTATATTTTTTAAATGAGTTTTCAATGTAATGTAGATATGTAGACTACATGCCAATTCATTGCACATGTCATAGCTTTGAAGGGCTTCTAATTTACATAACTTCTAATTCATGTGGGAATATTTTTTGAGAGAGTTTCAATTTAGGTGAATCCTATTTAAGTCAGGGTTCAACCTGATCTTTTGTTTCCTTTCAATTGAATTTTTGATCTATTATGTTATTTTTGTAATTATGAATGTGTTATAGATGTTTAATCTTAACACAGTTTAGTTCTAGCACAATTTATCTCACACAATTATTGAAGATGAGATGGATGAACAATCACCCATAGAGAAGTAGTAGAAAAAGCCAAAAAATAATAGCACAGTAAGACTGTTTACACAAAAAATAGCTACGCATTATATTCTAAGGCATTTGTTTACCATTGATTTTAGAAAATAAATTGCTACATATTTTATGATTACTTAACTCTTTTCATAGATATTTTAAACAAGGAGAAATAAGCATTAGAGAAGCTTACTCTGATAGGAAAAAGATATGCAATAGACATGGCCGAGCTAAGTTTGAAAAGAAAAAATTTCCTAAGTTTTGTAGTTTGGAGAAAACCATAATTATTTGTATTGCCAATTTTTCATATATGGAGAACTGGACTTGGCAGCATAACAACAACATTTAACAAATTCGTTAATTCTTTCTAACTCAATTTTCTTGCTATTTTGTTGTACTGTCTTTGCAATTTCGCTATCTTCTTGATGATAGATTAGAATGAAATGAAATGTCTAGGGAAATGAAAATTCTTACCATAGCAATCAAGTATTTCTACCAATTGGCTAATTTTCAACCATCTTTTAAACATTATATGTGGTAATAGGTAATGCTTTAAAGTTACAAGATTTTTAAGTGTACATGCTTCATCAATACTATTGTTGAGCTCTAAAGCAAGCACATGATCTGATCTTCTAATCTAAATCCAATAGATTTCAATTTTTTTGGGGTAGTATAAAAAGATAATTATAGTATAGACCCAATTCAACTTGCTTCTCACCTACCTTCATATGCTTGTATGTGCAATACGTAGTTGAGGTGAAGATAGATTCTCTCCGTGCAAGTTGAGCTAAAGCTAACCTAAGCTTATGTACAAATTGAGTGATTAAATACAGAGAGGTGGTACCGATTATTTGTTAGAAAATTTAGTTAAACAACTAAAGTACCTCAAGATGGAACATTTATCTATGATAACAAAAAAATTGTCTGAAAGGGTGTTGAAGAATCAACTGAAAGGACTCAAACAATTTGCAATAGGAAAAGGAAAATTATTGCTTCTATTAATATTTTGCTTCTATTAATTTTCTCATCTTATATGTATAATCCATGCCACTTCCTTAGAACTATTTAATCATAAAAAAGTTGAAATTAATTAGTTGAAATTAAATTAAATTAAATTAAATTAAACTATAATGTAATATAATAAAATAAAATTGACATATAAAAAGGAAAAATGTAAAAATAAATATAAAAAAATAATTTTAATTCATACAATAAAACACAAATTAATATAACTTTTTAAAAATATATATATAAATTCTAACCCTAATTGTGATAATAACTCCAACCTAATTTCTAATTCTAATTCTAATCATAATTGGAACCTTAACCCTAACCCTAATCTCACTACTAACACTAGCCCAACCCTAATCTCAATATATGTAAGCATGATGAAAATAAGCGCTTTGAGAAAGATAACTCTCCACGTATTTTATATATATTAATATTTAATATATATATGCTAGTTACAACTACAGTGGCAGCCGAAAGATGTGAAGACGGGGAACATTGAGATGATATGTCACGCTAGTAAGGCCCTTCTTAATATTCTAAGGAACTGCTCCCACTTGGCATTAAATATTTGTCAAAGACTTTAGAAAGCATCGCAAGAATCAATCTAGAAACCATGTTTGATGTGCAAGATGCTTCCTTCAAGAAACCACAAATCTTAACAGGCGTTAGATCATGTCATAAGCATCAGCCGCCGTGTCCCACTTATTATTATTGCCATTAAATATTTGTCGAAGACTTTGACCAGCATTGCTAAAATATTTCTAAAATTCATATCTGATCTGGAAGATGCCATGAATATGTCTTCCTTAAATATAATAAGAAGGGACGTCAATATCTTAACAGGCTTCGGCCTCTTCATAACATCAGTATTATGCCCACTCCTTATTATTTCCTTTAAATGGTTTTGTCAATGACTTCAGACAGCATCGCCAAAAAAAATTTAGAATCCAGGTTTTGTAGTTTTTCCAAATAACTTCAAAATATAAGTCAAGAGGGAAGAGGGGAGAAAGTGACAAGAATTGTATAAGGGAACCGGACAGGCAAGCCTAGCTAAAATAGTTCGATTTCAACATTTAAATTAATGTTTGCCTTCTCTATCTCCACGGGGGCAGAATGGGACAGAAAATAAAATAAAATGAAAAAAAGCATCTCTAGAGGCGGAAGAACGAGCCACACACGCATACGTATAAAATAAAATTTAAAAAAGCATCTTCCTTCCGGAATTAGAGGTAAGAAAGTGAAGGAAAATATTTTGTATGTAACGAGGGCCCTCAAAATTTCCACTGATGAAGTGGACTTTAAAAACATCAGCTGGCATACATTCATTTCATGGCATAAAGTTACACAATACAGGTGTAATGACGGTTACATAAAGTATTGCATTATATATGTACGCTCGATTCCCAAGTATTACCATTAATCTTTACCATTATATTGGACCAAAAGCTTCCTTTTCCTATAAATTTAGAGAGTCGGAAGGCTGAATACGCACATTCAATCGAGTTTAAATTGCATTACTATTCAATTGTACTCTCTAAATCCAGAGCCCGTGATAAATCAAAGATGGCTGAAGGACTTGCAATTGCATTTGCCAAAGGCGTGGCTGGAAGGCTTGGCCAGATTTTGGCGCAGAAAGCATTGAATGAGGCGTCGCTGCTGCTCAACTTCAGAGACGACTTTGAATGGTTGCAGAAGAAGTTCAGCCATATATCTGGTTACCTACAAGATGCACATGACCAAAATGTGCACAAAGTTTCTGTGAAACAATGTCTGGCGGAAGTGAGGGATATTGCTTTTGATGCAGAAGACATAATTGATGAATGTGATGTTGAGCATTTGTATCAAAACACCAGTCTAGTGTGTGTGTGCAATTGTGGTGAATTAATCTTCAACTATAAAATGGGAAACATGATAAAAAAACTGAAAGAGAGGGTGAGCTCTGTTATTGAAGAGGGACATGAGCTCAAGCTATTTCATGACTTGCCCCGTTTAGATCAACCCTCAACTAGTACATCAGAAAGAGGAGCCCAGTTCGGAAGAGGGAGTGTCTTGGAGACAGATCCACGAGCAGTGGGCGTGGAGGAGAAGGTGGAGGAAATAGTGAGATTGTTAGAGCAGCCTGCAATAAGTGTTGTTGCCGTCGTGGGAATGGGCGGGCTGGGTAAAACATTGCTTCTTCAACATGTCTACAACAAAATCAAACAAAGGTATGAGCATTCTGCCTGGATTTCTATATCACAGACTTGTTCTCTTAGAACTTTGCAAAGTGACCTGGCCTACCAGATTAAATTGCAAATAGATTCTAGTCTAAGTGAGGTGCTAGTTTCTGACTTGATACATGAGCATCTTGTGGGCAAGAGATGTTTGATTGTTCTAGATGACATGTGGAGGACTAATGTAGAAAGTGACTTGGTGCAAAGGCTCCGTCTTCCCACTGACGGTAATAGCCAGTGTAAAATTGTGGTTACCACCAGAGATAGAGAAGTTGGTGCAAAGATGAGAGCTCATATCTATGAGATGCAACAACTCTCGGAGGAGGACAGTTGGAATCTGTTTTGCCTCTTTGCCTTCCCCAATAGTGAGGAAAATAGGCCGCCCGAGCACCTGGAAAGGGTGGCTCACCAAATTGTAGAAAAATGCGGGAGGCTGCCACTGGCTGTTAAGACAGTTGCAGCATCTATGGCAACATCTGTGGTCTTAGGGGACTGGGAGTCAAAACTGAGGCAATTAAAAGATGTAGTTGGAGAAGAGAACTCCACGATGCAAATCCTCAAGCTGAGTTACAACTCTCTTCCTTCCCATCTTAAATCTTGTTTTGCTTATTTTTCTTTCTTTCCAGAGGTTACAAAGATATATTTTTCTAAGGTTAAGTCCACCAAAGATATACACCAAGTCTATTTGATATATTTGTGGATAGCTGAAGGCTTTATTCCACAAGAAAAAGAGAAAGAACAGTGGGACATTGGGGTGAATTACTTACACCAACTTGTAGATCTATGTCTGTTGGAAGTAGACACAGTTCGTGCCTGTTACACCGTGCACAACTTGTTGCATGAGTTGGCTATTAATATAAGTAAAGAACACAAGTGTGAATTTCATCTTCCCTTGCAAGAAACAAGCTGCCGCCGGTTACTGCTGGGTAAGAAAGGTATAACCAATGATGCAATTTCAGAAAGTCTTCTTCATCGGCAGCGATTTCTTCGCACCCTTTCATTATTTGAGAATCCAGAAATTACAAGTATTCCTGAACACTTGTTTGATCGTCTGAGAGTACTCCGGGTTCTCGACTTTAGCAGTACTGCCATCTCTACATTGCCAAAATGTGTTGGGAAATTAAAGCTGCTCAAAGTTTTGAATTTGTCTCAAACAAATATCACGGAGGTGCCGGATTGTGTTAGAAAACTCAAGAGTCTTCAGTTTCTTGATGTTTCTGGATGCACTAGAATACAACATCTACCTGGCTGGATGGGTGACCTCAAATCTCTTTCCCATCTCGATGTATCCAACTGCTCAGAAGAACTTCTCAGTCATATGCCCAAGGGAATATCAGAGCTCTCAAGTCTGAGGACACTAAGATCGCAACCCTTCCCACTGTCTATTGAAGAGAGTGAATACTTAAATGTTAAAGATGTCGGCAATCTGATCAATCTCCAGGAAATATGTTTTAGTTTAGAAGACGAAGGGGGGTTGCTGAGTGTAGAAGATGGTGTCCTTGAGCGTCTGGTGAAAATGAGAAATCTTGCGGTACAGAACGGCATTCCTGCAAGGGAGGGTGATGATGAAGAATCCAATCTTCCAGCATTACCAGAAAAAATGAATGTTATGAAAGATCTTCAACAACTTTTTCTTGCTCGTTTCTCCGTGCCTAGTTGGATATGTGGTTTGGCAAATCTGACAGAACTTGTATTGTGGAAGTGCAGTGATTATCCGTCACTCCAAAACATGCCCAACTTACGATCATTGGTTTTGATGGAAGATTCGAGATGCAGAGAATTGCCAAAGAAGTTTGGAGAGAGTGGGGGATTTCCTAAGCTGGTTAGGCTGGCTATTGGCGAGTTCCCTCTTGTGGAGGAGTTGCCGACATTGGAGGAGGGAGCGATGCAATGTCTCGAATATCTAGCGATAGGGAATTGTCGACGGGTGAAGAAAGTTCCAGAGGGATTGGAGCGGTTGAGGAGACTAAAGGTGTTGGCGGTTGAGGAGGCAAGTATCAAGTTAAAGGAGAGGTTAAAGAAAGGCCGGGAAGATTGGAATAGAATCAAAGCTCCGAATCCCAACATTGAGATACGCATGTAGTAGCTGATATATTCCATTTCAGATCCTTCATTCACATTTTTTTTATTTTGAAAACGGTCACTAACTATTTAGATTTAGATTTCCGTTATCTAATAGTTATGCATAAAAAATGTTTTATTTAAATTTTTTTAAACAATATTTGTATATGTTTGTTTATATGTAAAAAGACTCTGTCTAAAAGGAATGATCAATGGTATTCAAAAAATTATTTTATTTTATATTTAAATTAAAATATAATTATTTTTTTAATAATTTAATGTAGAATATTCTAATTTATTTTTTTCATTTGATAAATTAATATTGTAATTAAGGTTTTTGTAATCTTAATGTATGTTATTTTAATAAATATAATATAAAATTTAATTAGATAAAATAAAGAATTGTATTTGTAAGAGAGATTAATAATAGAAATATCAAATTCAAAATTTTAGATTGTGGAGGACATGATCATCAAAACACGTCTTATGATTATTAAATGAAAATATTTTTCAATTACAATAAATAAATGAGGCAGGGAGGGAATACATAATAGTAATGTGTACTATACAATAGTAATTAACAAATAATGAGTGGAAAAGTTCAAGGATTTGAAACAAGAGAAACAAGTTAGGGTAGAATTAGATATTTGCAAGGTCATATTCCTAGTGAGCTCAAACATGAGAAATTGACAATTAGAAAGAGTGATGTGTTTCGTTTACTTATTATACAAGTAGTTTGTAATATATTTAGGCTAAGATCATGATAGGATTTTAATTTTATTTGTTCTCTATTTTAATCCCCTAGATAATACTTAGAGAAAACACCCAATGGTGTTATCAAATGATAGACAAACACAAATATTTATATATCCTTTTTAGCCAAACACTACAAACTTAGGTTTTCGATAGTAATTTTATGTAGTACTAGGTGGATATGGTTATGCATATTTGTGTATATTGCTAATTTGATATCATCTCTAGGTGCTATTACTAGTTTTTAAGAATTTTACAATTGTGATAATTTTTTAAAAAATTACAAATTTATAAAAAGGAAACAACTATGAAGGTATTATTAAATTATCAAAATTTGTGATCATTTTCAAGAATACAAAAATTATTAACTAAAAAATGATGATTTCATAATTTTCTTTTAAGTTATGTAGCTCAAGATAAGATAAATCTAGAAAGACTAGAAGCATTCCAATTATACTTGAGGTAGTGTAAGGAAGAAATTGCATAAAACCTCATCATTGTAACCATTTTAAAAATATGTTAATATATAACAATACTTTACTAGATTTTTGTATGAATGTTCTTATGTGTATATTATTTTAATGTTTATGATTGCTTGTTAGTTCTTTTCATACAACTGCATAAGTCTAGCCAAAGCTACTAGGACTCTCATTTTCCTTGAGAAAAAAATCCTATGGACTAATATGTTGGTGTGCAAGGGTATTAGTGATATCCATTTGGTTAGATACATCCATGAGGATTTCTTATAACAATTTTTTTTTAAGGTACAATATTCACATAAGGTGCAATTAAATATTGATCCTTTAAAGCATATTGATTTACATGATTCTAAAACTAAGTGTGTGGGCATGCTTAATAATGATTCAAATGTTTCTACATATTATTCTATAACAATTAGGACATTTTCACTTGATGAGATCCTTGTGCATGGTTATTATGGTCTTTTAAATTTTAGAGCTTATGTTCCTTACAAACCAATAAAGGGTGTTCTTATTGATCTTACATGTCACATTAACATATAGTCAAAAAAATAATTAATCATCATTTTCAATAGCAATAATATGAGCATTTGCCGGCTCGGGTAGCGGGGTTGGTTTGAGGCTGTGGGATGGCTCCTCATGGTCTCGAGTTCAATTCCGCTCTCGGTACTTACCTGGTGGTTGTGGTGGACGGCGCTGCAAACACTCGCAGGGACTAGTCTCGCCCCCCCGCTCGCCTCTAGGTGACGTTGGGCGGGGGGGCGCGGGGACACCCTGTTGTAACAAAAAAATAATAATAATAATAATATGAGCATTCAATTGTTTCCCTCAAAATAAATAATGATTTTTCAATTGAGGCTATGGGTTTCTTTATTTTACTTTTGGTAGTTTGTTTGAAATTGAAATGTCGAAAATTGTCATCTTATATTTTTGGACATAAAACAACTAATTTTCTCCAAGTTTCATTTAAGGAAACCTTAGAGATCTCAATCCAAGGGATTTAATGAGGGAAATATATCTACAATAAGGTGTCTTAGGGGTGTGATTAAGACTAAGGGTAAAAGCAAGAAGTTGGGTACACAAAAAGCTCAAAAAGTGGAAGTGTTTTTGTTGTTTTCCAGAATTTGTCACACTTGGACTAAAAATTTGAGGCACTTACACAATGAACCTTAAAAAAAGTCAGTAATATGAAATTTTTAATTTCGAATCTAGTTTTCAAATATGTAAATTATTCAAATACCCAAATTATAGAAATTAAATTTTGATAGGTATCTATAAAAACCACTTTTTAAAAGTCCATTTTTTTTACCATACCAAGCACGTGTACGAACACCACTTTTTTACCCAATAAAATTATTTTGCTAATTACTTTTGGGAAAAGAGAGCTAAAAATATGAATATTCATGTGAAATTTCTTTTGTAATTTTTTGTTGAATATTTTTTTTCTTGAATTTTTATTAGCCTTAATTGTTGTTTTTAAAAATCAATGTGTATAGACAACATAATTGGACCTAAACTAAACATTTTTTGAATTTTTTTCATTGTGTAGATAATTGTCTGAAGTTTGATGCCATATATTTTTCTTACAAAAAACTTAACCAAAAAAAGTTACTAAAAAATAAAAAAAGCTTGAAATTTCAAGTTTAAGGACTAGTTTGCTTAGAAATTAATTAAAAAATATCAAACATAATCCAATCTTAATAAAAATTATATATTTGGAAAGTAGACATCATGTTCTCTAATGGGTTTTAATTTTATAGATTGATTCAGAAAAAAAGTTCATCAGTCATATTGCCAAAGTTGGACATTTTTCTTCAATCTGCCTTAGTTTTTAGTTGTAGGTCAAAGGCTAAGGCTCAGATTTCCAAGTCTTTCCCAAACCTAAAACCAAGGTTGAATGTGGGTTGTGAATTCAAGTTTTAAATAATGTGTACGCATTACTAAAATGCATACACATTATTTAAATAAAACACGTATGTGTTTCATAACACATACATGTTATCTATTTACCAGTTGGGTAAAGGTATTGTGTATGCATTATATAATGTGTACGCATTCCTAAAATAGAACCATATGCATTTCATAATGCGTACACGTTTCTAATATAGTTGTTTTTCCTAATTTGGAAAATACTAATAAAACACATTTTTCTACAACATTCCTTTTCTGCAGTATGGTTCGAAAGTGTCTTTTTCTGCATTTTTATTAAAAAATTATCTTGTGCAAGGCATATTCTATTCAAATTGTTGGAAGAGACAAAGTGTGGGTTGAATTTTCTGAAGTGGAATCAAGTACAAGAACCTTTTACAAGAAGATTTGGAAAAAGAGATTTTTTGGATGTATTCATGATGTTTTTGTACTTCAAATTTTATAGAAAAAAGGATCTTCATACTACATAGTTTTATTTGAATATTTGAAGGAGATGGAAATTTGAAAATAGGTTACTTGAATCATTTTTTTTTACATCAAAGAGGGTTTAGTAACCATGGGTGATAAGCAAAGACAAAGAAAAAAATGTAGAAAGTTAATGACACCCGAAGAAATTCAAGCAAATAGAGATATGGAGGAAAAAAGACAAAGGGATAGAAGAGAAAGGATTTGTCAAATAAAAATTTGCAAGCATCTAGTTCCAAGAATGTTGAAGAGGAAGCCATGAATGATGAAATGAATGTAGATGTTGCAAATGTGGAGATGGTGAATATGGAAGAAAATGCAATTATGGAGACAAACCCAACTATTCCTTCAACTTCAACTTTGAATGATATGGAAATAGTACCTATGCAAAAAACTTCAGGTATGTCTTCAAATCCACCTCCCAATGATATGGAAAATGCACCTATTCAAACAATCTATCTAGGTATGTGTTCAAACCCAATTTTTAATAATATTGATATTGCTTGTTTAGATGAAGTTGGATACACCATTGATGATATCAATAATTTTAGGGTTGAAACAAATCAAAAACAAAAAAATGATGAAATTATATCTTATGAGAATGCAAATGAGAATGAAATCCCTTTTACATTTGAAAATGAAAATGAACTCCCTTGTGTGAATGAAAATGAAACCCCTTGTATAGATGAAGGTGAAAATGATTTTTTGACAACTGAAAAAGATGTGCTAGATAACCTTCGTGGTAAAGTTTCTTGGAGAAAAAATAGAACTTATGAAAATAGAATATATAAAATGTTTTTTTATAGAAAGAAACTAGGATTCCAATGTCAACTCATGGTGCAATTGATGAGAATTTCAAGAATGAGAAAAGTGATGAAAAAATTAGGTATTTTTGTAAAACCAAAAAAGAAAGATGATTCAGTAGACCAAGTCATATCTAGTGTTGCTAATGCTATTGATTTTATAGGTAAGAAAAGTCAATCGAAAGAACTAAGAATGTGGCTTGTCATGCAATAACAATTTCTCTAGTTGATAAAGCAACTTCAAATAAAAAAATGTTAAGATTAGTAAATGTATAAAATTAAATCCTAGAACTTTGATAAGAGTCGCTAAAAGAAGAGAAAGTATTAAAAACAATCCAATTAATCAATGTTGGAGTTTTAGTAGTAGACTCCCAAGATCAAACATGGAATTAACTAATGAAATTAAATCTTTAATCGATAAATTTTGGCATGATAATACAAGAGTATCACCTAACATTAGATATGTCTTAAAATTAAGGGTGGCTTTCAAAATTCATGAACCTCATCCAAAGCATCTCTTAGATATGACTCAAACTGAATTATATAAATAAAAAATTGGATGCTTCAATCTTACCATTGAATATTAAGATAAGTCAAATATCATTTGAAAAGTGTAAACATTGGTATGTTAGAATTAATAAGCAACGAATCTCTTGTTGTTGTAAGAATCATGTACAATTTTGTTATTATTATGATAGTTTTTGAAATATACAATGCACTTTGCATGCTAACCAAATTATGCAGGACATTTGTTGTATTAATATGCCACCTAAAAGAATCAAAGATTTTATAGCGGATTTGTTTTGTGAACCCTCTAATGGAAACTTATTTTATTTAAAAGCATGTATTTATATAGAATGTGATAGATGTGGTAACTTTTCATTATTAGGAGAATGTATGCATGGAAGTAGTTTAGATGAATTTGGACAAAAATTAGTGGATGTAAAAAAAAAATGTTGAGTATTCTTTAAAAGATGGAAAAACTAGAAAACATTGTGAGCTAATTGTGGAAAAATTTAGTGTGCATGCATTTATTAATGAATTTAAAGATAATATTGTACCTAAATATGTTTAACACTCTCAGTATGCTCATTGGCTTGATAATCAATTTTATTTATGTAAAAACACATTCCCAATTAGAACTATATTGTCAGTTGTTGGTTTTGTTGAAAATTATACTCTTGCTCCACAAGAAGAAATTCAATCACAGTATTATAATTTAGTGCAAGTAGCTATATTTGTTCACATTTTTTATAGACATGTAGATGATAGTACAGAAGATAATAGAAAATTTTTGAGAGAGTGCCATTTTTATGTAAGTGATAATCGATTACATTCATCTGAGTTCGTTCAATATTGTTTTGATATATTTTATAAAAATTTAAAAGAGAGAGGAATTCAAATGCTAGAACATCTCATATGGTCGGATAATTGCACAGGTCAATTCAAAAATTCTAGAATGTTTTATTGGCTATGTAGATTTCATAAGGAAAATAATATCTAGTGCATATGAATTTTTTTTAAGCTGGTCACGGTAAGGGAGAACATGATGGAGCAAGTGCATGTGTGAAAAGAGCTCTTGCTAGAGAGCAACTAAAATTTGAGGATGCTGCGAAATTTAGAGATGCACATGCAATTTTAGATTCATGCAATACCAAATTATCTACAAGAACAAGTGAGAGCTCAATAATTTGACACTTCTTTTGGTTAGTTGAAGAAAATGATATTTTTTCTCGACAAGATTGTGAAGCAATTAATGGATTTTCAAAATGGAATTCATTTAAGAGTTTGAATAAAAACACATGGACAATATGGACAAGGGAGTTGGCATCCATTTTTCAATTTTGTATTGCAGGTGATTAGGAGGCATGTGAAAATATAGAATGGGTTGAACAATGGAAAAAAATCTCGCCTTAACACCTACTTCAACACATCTTCAACATGGAACACAATTGAAGATAATCAAGTGTTCACATCAGATGATTATGATCATGTTTCGAATCTTGTAAAATAAGGTACATTATTTATTGAGTTGAATTTTATATGTATGCATTTTTATAATATAAGTCACTCTTTAAATTGATTTTTTTATTTATTTTTCATGATATGTGTATGTTGTTGTTACACCTGAGGGGAATGAAGAGGAGACAAAGTACTGGCTGGCTAGATGTGTTGAGAGAAAACATAAGTTGGTACATCCTAGAGTGGATGATGACAACTTTGAGTATCCAACTGGTTCAGTGGTTGTTGTTGGCACCTAGCTTCGAAAATATTTGATAAGAAAGAATGGCTTACCTGCATTTGAAGATTATGAAAGACACAAGAATATTATACATTATTCACATTTGATTTTTGCAACCAATATAAAACTAGTTAGATATCAAGGGAGGCCTGCTAATAAAGTTTTATGGACACTTTCAATGGATGATCATGAGACAATCATAGATGCATTACAAAAAAGAGAGGATGCAAGATGCAGATGGTTCAACGGAGTAAATAAATATTGGTAAGTATATAGTTGTGTTTATATATATATATTTGTCTTTAGTCATTTCCTAATTAAAGTTTTATATCATTTTTTTGTTTCAGGTCTCCCAAAATTAGATGCTTTACAAAAAAGAGAGGAGATGCACATATATTACAATGGAATTCAAACCTAGAGAGAGGTAACCATATATAGTTCTAGATACATTTAATTGTAGTATAAATATAAAACTAAATTTAATTCATTTATCACTTTATAAAAACTTTATAATTGATTTCATATCCCCTTAGGCAATTCTCTTAAAACCCCTTAAGCCATCCTCTTATGTACCATTAATCCATCCTCTTGCATCCCCTTAAGTCTCTCTATTAATTCCCCTTAATTCATTCTATTAGGACCCCTTAATCCATATCCTCATATATCTACCCTTAATCCATCCACTTGCATCCCCTTAAGTCACTCTCTCAACACCCCTTAAGTCATCCTCTTAGGACCCCTTAATCCATATCCTCATATATCTACCCTTAATCCATCCACTTGCATCCCCTTAAGTCACTCTCTCAACACCCCTTAAGCCATCGTCTTAGGACCCCTTAATCCATATCCTTGTATATCTACCCTTAATCCATCCACTTGCATCCCATTAAGTCACTCTCTCAACACCCCTTAATCCATCCTCTTAGGACCCCTTAATCCATATCCTCATATATCTACCCTTAATCTATCAACGTGCATCCCCAAGTCACTCTCTCAACACCCCTTAAGCTATCCTCTTAGGACCTCTTAATACATATCCTCGTATATCTACCCTTAATCCATCCACTTGCATCCCCTTAAGTCACTCTCTCAACACCCCTTAAGCCATCCTCTTAGGACCCCTTAATCCATATCCTCATATATCTACCCTTAATATTTCCACTTGCATCCCCTTAAGTCACTCTCTCAACACCCCTTAATTCATTCTCTTAGGACCCCTTAATCCATATCCTCATATATCTACCCTTAATCCATCCACTTGCATCCCCTTAAGTCTCTCTAGGGTTCATGAGATGCTTAGAATAACATCTATAGGGGCTAATGGTTTAGGGTTCATCTCCTAGTCTCTTGGTCATATGGTTTAGGGTTTAGGGTTTCTAGGGTTCATGAGATGCTTAGAATAACAAATCTATATGGGTTAATGGTTTAGGGTTCATCTCCTAGTCTCTAGGTCATATGATTTAGGGTTTCTAGGGTTCATGAGATGCTTAGAATAAAAAATCTACATGGGTTAATGGTTTAGGGTTCATCTCATAGTATTTAGGTCATATGGTTTAGGGTTTAGGGTTTCTAGGGCTCATGAGATGCTTAGAATAACAAATCTATATGGTTTTTAAGGGTTTAGGGTTCATCTCCCAAGATTTAGGTCCTATGGATTAGGGTTTATGGTTTAAATTCATTCTCTCAACTCCCCTTAATCCACAATCTTGCATCCCTTAAGTCACTCATAATTCCACTTAAGCCATCCTCTTAGGTAATGTTAAGCCATATGGTAAGGTTCATGACATGCATCCCCTTAATCCACTATCTTACATCCCTTTAAGTCATTCTATCAACTCCTCTTAATCTGCCCTCTTACATCCCTTGAATTCATTCTATCAACTCCCCTTAATCCACCCTCTTGCATCCCCTTCATCCACTCTCTTACATCCCTTTAAGTCATTCTATCAACTCCCCTTAATCCACCCTCTTACATCCCTTTAAGTCATTCTATCAACTCCCCTTAATCCACCCTCTTACATTCCTTCATTCTATCAACTCCCATTAATCCACCCTCTTGCATCCCCTTAATCCATCCTCTTAAAGGACCCTTAAGTCATATCCTCTTACATACCCTTAATCCACAATCTTGCATCTCTTAAGTCACTCTCATAATTCCCCTTAAGCCGTCCTCTTAGGACCTGTTAATCCATATCCTAGGGTTCATAACATTCATCCTTTTAAGCCATCCTCTTAACTCCCCTTAAGGCATTCTCTTAAGACCCCTCTTAAGCTATATATGCTCTTAGGTCACCTTATTCCATCCTATGGAAAACATCATTTGATTTTTTATGGAATTTACTATATATTGTTCTTTTCTCCCATGATTTTTTTACTTAAATGACTCATAAAAATTATAGTTACTTTACTTACATTAATTATTTTTGCAGGTTCTCATCAAGTCAGTCTACCATGTGATTGTCACTGAAAAGATATTTTATCAAGAGACTATGTAAATATCATTTTTTGGTCTTCACCTAAAATTTGATAAGCTTTAATTGTATCTACATTCACATATATGTTTCATCATGTTATATAATTGTATTAAACATCAACATACATTATATATGTTTGTTCGATGTATGAACTTCAATGAGCTTATTAGTCACTTTTTAAATATCTTGTTCCAATTTTATAGATTATACATTTCATGTCTTGTATTTACCACATTGTACATATAATTGTTCAATTGTATAGATTATACATTTTATACATAGAAGGAGATAGATTTTTGTTTACTGATTCAAATATTTGCTAGAATTGGAAAATAGTTAAAATTACCTGCCCTTAATTTATTATGACTATGATCTAAATTATTTAAGGAATTTTTTAATTTGTCACCTAGCCATGTGATAAATTATATATATGAAATTTGATTCTAGATAAGTATTTATATAATGCATGTATTACTTGAAAATTGGATAATTTATATCTATACATACATGAGTGCATATAATCATCAAAATGAACATAACACGATCATAATTGATTGCATATATAATCATCATATTAAAGTCAACTAATATAAATAAACACAAATATGATAATAACATGTTCAAAATAAAACTAGAGATAGATAGTCCATAAAATTTATATGTCAAGATGTATATGTCAAGTCCAACACATATATTTAAATAAAACTAGAGATCTATAGTCCATAAAATTTTAAACCATCTAACTATCAAGTTGATCAGTCAAATCAAGTCTCCTCTTTGTTCCATGTTGATTAGATGTACCCACATCATGTTGTAAAAGAGTACAAGAAACTTGAAATTAGATTTAAAAAGTTATTTAGAAATTTTGATATAATTAAACATATTTAAACTTGAAAATATAAAATTTTAGATAAAATTAAATTTAATTAAATATCTAGTAAATATAGTAAAAATGATTTTTAGTATGCTCAAATTACCATATGATCATGTGAATCTATTGGCACATTTTGTTCAACGGGTAGCATAACTATCACTTGAGAAGATCCAAATGCTTGATCTACTATATCCTGCATATTCATATAAAGCAAACAATGTGTTAAAACCTCAAATATATATATATAGATATATTTAAAAGGTTAGTAAAAATTATATAGGATATTTAGTAAAGTTTACAACCTTGAATGATATGACCTCATGATCACACACCTGAGATTGCCCATGCATAAATGCAGACGATGTCTCAAGTTCACCCGCTATGGGTATCTCACGAAATCCCTGCATATAGATGTACAACAGTTTGTATAGATCATTCACACATGTGTATGTAAATGAACAAATTAAATTAGATCTATGATGTGTATTTAATTTAAACTTCACAAACTTTTGAAAGCACGCACCTAAGCTGATGATGTCTCAGGAGAACTCACCACAATTTGTGGTTGGTCAGTACTAGGTATCGTATGACCTCCCTGCATCTAGATATAATATATCATTTCACACATGTGTACAAATCCAAATTAAATTAGATATATCCACACAAAGTATTTAATATATATTGGTTCAAGAATCTGTCCAAAAGGTGAGCCCAGATCTACAACACTCAACATATATACACGATCATATTGAGTTTTAAGCATCGTGTGATCATGTGTCTACACCAAAAACTTATTGAACTAATATTATATTATATTATATATATATAATTTGATGTTATTATTTACATGAATTTTTCACATTTCAAACTTGAATTAAATTTAAGTTCAAAAGATGAAGATACTTGTGTAGGATGATCCTCATAATATAATAAATTCATATATGACTCTGTCCCAGATGCATGTGGGTCATCTAAAGTGGATTATTGAGTATTCCTATAGTGAGCATCCATGCTCTCTATTGACCACTCCAGTCGCCGCGTGTGTAGTCTGATGAGTGAGATGTCCTAAAAGCAAACTCAATGCTCTTAATGTCAATAACATGGTTTATTACTGAAATGCAATGGGAACACTAGGAGAAGGAGGAGAAACAATAGGAGAAATCAGAGCACGTCATTGAGGATCGACACATGCTTCTAGTCTATGTTGGGGCATGCCACGCCCAACTCCCTGAAATGACCTCATATCAAAATAGTTGGGTTTTTTACCCAACTCAAACTCAACCCATAACTTTCTCAAAAAGTATAGGGGCACCTCACAGTTTCCATGTGGTGGATTATCAAACACCATCCACCATCTATTCCAAAAATGTGCAGCTATCTATAGGTGCCTACACCATAAAATTGAAATTCATTTTTTGGTGGGTGGAATTGGTTGGTTTGTTTGGTGGTTAATAAAATATTAGCACATGGCTTATTTGGTAATTTTAAGTTCATTGATTTCTTTATCTAGGACAATCCATGTACATAGAATTGTCTCCTCTCTTCTCCCCATTGATGGAACATATCTAGGTCTGCATCAAAAGATTGAACATAATTTACAATAGTTTGCATCGTAGATGAAAACCATGCAAGATGGGGAGGGATTCTAGGCTCATTTTTTATTAGATCTATATTTCCTTGAATCACAATAAGGTTTTCTTGGATGCTCTCTCTTAATTGATCATGATCTACTACAGGGGTGGGGGGTTAGGCAATGGAGAGTCTAGAGGTGTGGGGTTTTGTTCTTATGGTGGATCTAGATGTATGGGATCTATAGGAATTTGAGCATCAGGAATAAAATCGTCTATATTAAATTTTGGATCCATGTGAGCAATTAAATGGAAATTGCACATGTTAAACAATTAAAAAATATATATCAACAAACTAATTAAATAATGCACACAATTTGAAAGTTATTTAAAAATCACATTGAACGTGCACAAATTCAAAATACATTTCATTTGAAGACCATTCAATTTATAACATTAAAAAATCCATAACATTTATACATTAAATTGATTCCAATGTGTGGTTGTTAATATGAAGAGTAGAAATGAAATTGGGGGGATTTTTTAGAACCCTATTCAAATGCATGCACTATGTCATTGGTTTATTAAGTGAATCCCCTAAAAGAAGGTCCCATAAACTTATTTTTAGCTAGATATCACTTGATAATTAAACTATGGCCAAATTTGATGATATGCATTAATTGATTTATTTAAAAATAAATAAAACCACATGGATTAAGGTAAAGACTTAAGATTTATTTAAATAAATCACCATCAACATTTAAACTAGGATTTGGATAAAATGTATCAAGAATTGAGAGCTCACAAAAGGCTACGATATCAGCAATGAGGCTTCTTTGAATCATTATTGGAAAAATTAAATAAGAAGATTAGTAAATAGAGACTGTGAACATGAGGTGAGGAACCATTTAATTTCTATAGGTAAAGGACTAAAGAATGAAAAATAAGACACATGTAGATATATAACTTTGATTTCTCAAATTGGGTGTTAAAATAGGAGCTTAGGGGATGTTTATAGTGTCTTCTATTACATATATAAAGGTGGAAAAAGAGAAGGAAAGGTCCCCAAGCTAATTTAGGTTATGAACAACTCAAGAATGAGTGTCAAAATGGGTAAATGATGAAAACCATGTAGTTTAATTCAAGTAAAAATTACACTAGATTCTATTTATATTAGGATTATTGTTAGACAAGGGTGCTCAATGGAGCTCATAAATATCAAGCCTATCATTAATTAACTAATTCATCAATAAATAATTTATTCTTCTAAGTTTTTATGGGTCTGGAGCTTTATCTTAAAGGGGGCGAGGGGAAGTTTACTCATAGTTGTGGTTGTTTCCCAACAAGAGTATATCAATAGAGCTAAGGTATATCTAACAAGAATAAATGTATTAATCAAGTATGACATAGAATTTAATTTAAAAATCAGATGACATAAATTGATTTATCTAAATTTTCAAATTTCATGATAAGAGACACAAGTTCTCTATAGTGGGACAAAGTAGTTAAGAAGAAATTATAAGTTTAACACTAAAATTAATTTATAATCTCATTCATTGTTTTCAAAGAATACTAAAGATAAGAATGAAAAATTAATAGAATACATTCAAAGGGACACATAGATATATGCTAGTGACCTAATTGCAATGTACAAAATAAACAAAGATGAGCTTGAGCTCTATTCACCAAATTTTGAGAACTTCTTTGATCTCCTTAAGAAATGTCATATTAGGACCCTTTAAGACATCAATTTACGATTTAGGGTGATAGGATGGCTTAAGGGGATCTATGTGTAGTAAGGTCCTAGGAAAAAATGGTCCATGGCTTAAGGGAATAAAATTTGGTGGAGTTTCCTAAGGCAACCGAATTTCATTTTAAGGACCTATGAAAAAATGAATGCTTTAGGGTTTAGGGTTTAGATTTAGAGATTTGATGACATGAAAACATATCTATATGTCAAATAAAAAATTTAAGAAACCTCCAAGGATCCCTAATTTATGAAACTACACAATGTGACAAGGATGTTTTATAAATTGGTCATTGAAATGTAGCAATAACTGAAAAATCCTAATGTGAATTATTCGTAACCTAAATCTCAATCTCAATCTCAATCTCAATCTCAATGACAACTACCCCAAATCTAGGTAACATTCCCTGGATACTTCTAAAATTATGTGAACTATCAGAGTTTTAGGTTTAGGTTTTAGGGTTTAGGTTCAAGGATTAACCTGGGTAAATTACTTTTTAGGGACCTATGTTTTTTGGAACCTAGGGTTTCTAGGGTTTTGATTTCTAAGTTAAATGTGTCCATTTTAGGTTTATTTTTTATGGTTTTTGATTTACAATTTAACGTTCTTTGTTTCGTTGATGTTTTTGGTTTTTAAATGCAATTTAAAAACTATTAAATATTGAACTAAAATAAACTAAACAAATGAAAAACTAAATACCAATTACAAAACAAAAACGCAAGATACAAAACAAAAAAAGGCATAATTCAACCAACCTGGAGGTCCGTGAGGTTGGTTGTGTTGACGGGAGGAGGTGGTAGTGAAAATTTTCTTCAATCAAGCCCTTCGAAATGTGTACGCGATCTGGTCTCCTCTTCTCTGGTGCGGCTAAAACTATGAGTGAAAATGAAAACACAGTCACTAATTTTAAAAAATAAATAGCTTTAAGAAATGCATACACGTTATGAACACATATGTGTTTCATAATGCATATCCATTTTCAATTCGCGTACCCGAAGTTGAATGCATACGCATTCGTATTTAGGCTTGGGTACCCGATTCATAACGTGCATGCATTTTTTTTAAAACACGTACGTGTTTTGTGAAAAAATTATTGTTTTGGCTGAAGCTTCCCCTCTTCGTGTACCCAACTTCTTACTTTTACCCATGAAACATCAATAGACTTAGGTCCAACCATGACTGACAAAGATATAGAAACAATGGGAGGTAAAAAAAAAAAATCCATCATGATTACGGATTGTGGCCTTTGATTCCTCACATTTCTCCTTAAGCAAATTGTTAATAAAGAGTGTCTCCTTTGTGATAACATTGAACCAACTATCATGGTCAACCATAACACTAGTTACTATGTTACCATTAACTTGAGTGAGGATATATAGAGGAGAAGGCTCCATATTAAAGGGGAAGTCATGTGGGGTGAAAGTTATGTCAAGAATCTTATCCACACGGTTTGTAAGAGGAATACGAGTGAATGATACTATGTTCACATACTCACAATGATTAGATTCAAAAGATGAAGAAGCAGATGTAATTAAGTTGGAATAATGAGAAGGAAAGGGATTTGTATAAATTTCTAACTAACTATTAGCCTTAGTTATAGTTTTGTTTGAGTTTTTCTTTTTATCATCAAGCCATCTATGGCATTGCTATCTATCTAGTCCTAGACAATATGTCGAAGATGCACATAACATTCAGGGTCATGACTTGGAACACAGTGATATTGACAAAAAAGGGTGTGTTATCGTCAGGAAGTAGTCTGATTTCGAGAAGAGAAATTAAATTATCTTTCAAAGGCGATTTTAGAGAACACTTACATAAGATTTAGATAATTTTGTAAAAACCCTATTACATCCAATTGTGTTCTTTTCATTTTCTTAGACTCTCTAAAAATAGACATGATTGTTTGAATGTTGAGATGGGAGGATGAGGAGGAACCCTCAACTGTGTCACTGTCTATTGATAGTCCTTGAGCCCAATACATAGATGAGTGAAGGATGGGTATTTCATTAAAAGAATGTTTTTTCTCGCAATGCTAGCTATAGATTCCCCATGAACACATGTTGAACATCAGAATCAGGTAGGGAATGAGGGATTTGAGAAAACAATGATTGGTAATGAGAAATAAAATTAGTTACTCTCTTGTAATCCCCTTGCTTGCAATGGATGAGGTCAATAAACATGACCATTAGCCCAATGTTAGCCTAGAACTGCTGCAAGAATTGATTGATGAATTTCTCGAAGGTGAAAATGGAGTTATCAAGAAGGAAGAAAAACCATTCCAATGCAGTGTCCTTGAGGGACCCTGGAAATAGTTTACCAACAAATCTTGATAGATTCCAAGTCACTACACATGACAGCAAATGATGATACGTGAGTCTATGGATCATTTCTTCCACTATATTCATCAATTTTTGAAATTTCTAATTTCTAATCCTTGGGGGATGGGGACATTTAGAATATTCAAAGCCAAGGGACTACAATGGTAGTAAGGTTGCAAGGTGGAATTGGAGGTGGTGTTGGCTAGGCTAGCTAATTGCGACTACATCTAACCCATATTTTGCAATAGGGTATTTAGAATAGGGTCAAATGGTGGATTAGACATGGTGGAGTAACTTGAGGTTTGTATCCAAATGGATAAGGAACTTCATACCCCAAAGAAACATAGGATATATCAACTCCAGGATTAACAGGAGTTCCGAATGTAGCATTTGTATTATCAACAACAATTAAAGAAGGTACAGAAGGGTTGTGTTGATGCGTGTTTTATGACACAACAAACATTCTAGAATAAAGTGTCAAAGATGCTCCATTCACTCTTGAAAAACTACCCCGTTGCTAAGACTGCAAGAAAGATCATACGGCAATTCCAATGTTTCAGTTAGGTGTGGATGAGCTTTGTGGTTTGATGTGATTTGCTAGCTATGACAAGGGGACTTACGCTAGGCTTATTCAATTCAAAATGAAGGTCTAGACAATGAAGCTCTATTGCTTAGGTCATGGATCAAACAAATTGAAAAAAGAGATAAGGGTTCCAAAGTTCTAATCGACTCCTCAGAATTCAAGAGACGGTATTGACTTGGTGGAACCAATAACCAAGCTTCGCTTCGCCACGCCCAACGACAACTACACAAAGGGGGTGCAATCTTCAAGGGAATGTGCTTATGATTTTCACGTCATGAATAACTACCATCAAATCAAACAATAATTATCCAAAAAGAAGTTAAGCATCCACAAAGTAAGCTTAGGCTAACTTTACGCATTGAATGAAAATCATCCATTCAAAGAAAGTATGAGCAAAAAGTTTCACCATAAATCAATACTTATCAAATCTTGCATTCATCTAACATACATGAAATGAAATCTAAACTATGATGAGGGATAAGAACCATGAGAACTCCAAAATAAGAAAGTAATCACCATCAGAACAATGCATGCATTACTTATTACTTTAGCAATCTTACAACAGTTGCTTATCTCAACATGTTTTGCAACATGCTCCCATGCTTTACAAATGAGGGGTGAGCTCAATTTATAGGCTCCCCAATTACAATTCAATGGCCAAGATTGATTTAGGATCAACGACCAAGATTACAGAATAAAACCCTAATTTGGGTTTGTCCTAACTAACTCCTCGACCAATGAGAAAATTACATTCGAGGACACTTGTCCTTTTTACTAAATATGAACCAACAAATAAAATAGAAAGTTGTTGCATGTTGATTTGGAATGATTTGATTGGTTGGAAGATGACGAGGCGCCACCTCAACGTGCTGGATGTCTTCCTTGATCACTTTGGTCTTGTTCCGTAGAGTATTTTCCTTGCCGATGACTTTATCCTTTATGCTTTGATCTTGGATGATTTTGGCTTCTTCTTCTCACCTCGCCTTGGAGCATCTATTTAGACTTGAAGTTATTAAGTCTTTCTTTTCGGATTGCTTTGGAATTTCTTGAATTTGGAGAGGAACTCCCCTGTGCTTTCACCATAATGGAGGAAATTGGAACTTTCTCTATGAAGAATTTCCCATACTTAGCCAAATTTTGGCTACTTTGTAATACCTTCAAGATTTTGGCCATTTTTGTGCTCAAATAAACTTCGCCGGTCGATTTGTCTTCAATTTTGAATTTGGCTTGTGTAAGTTGGATGTACTTGACGATGTGCCTGTCGTTGTCTTCATGATGCCAAATTCTTGGCAGACTTCTCATTGGTCTTGCGATGTGCAAGGGTAGACTCCCCAAGTTTTCTTTCATCTCCCTTCAAGTCGGACTTTACACTTTCTTTGCCATTTTCTCCTTCGCCTTGTGTAGTCATCCGCCTGCAAGAAACAAAATAAATAACTTTAGATTTTCTCTCTCCAAATTTTATTTTCAGGCTTTTAATTTTCTCCAAAATGGCTAATTTATTTGATTTTATCTTTATTTTATTTTTTAAATTTAGCCATGGCAAAAATTATTCATCAATTCCAATGCTGGATGAAGATTTTCATTTTCTCTCTCCTAAAGTCACAGTGAATTTTGTGTCGAATATATCATTTCAAAGCGAATTTCATACTCTCTTTGCAATTTTCATCTTGGCACGGGCATATTTCATATTTAATTCTCCATTTTATCTCCCGAAATCAGAATTCTCACTAATTTGCCATACTCTCTCTCTAGAAGTCGAACTCTCTAAGACTTGTTTTTTTTTAATCCACTTGTCCAAATGTCATGGTGAATTCCCAAGGTGATTTCCTTCTTTCCAATTTCACTTTGCCATAACTTTTTTTTTGTCCAATTTCATTTGGCCATAATTTTCTTCTTCCAAATTTATTTCACCATAATTTTCATCTTCCAAATTTATTTCGCCATAATTTTCTTTCCATCCTAAGTCTCAGGTGAAAATATTTTAGACATATAAATGTTGGACTTAAAAAAAAAATTCTTATTTTCTCTAATTATGGCAAATTTTCACTTGACTTGTGTTATAAAATTTTCTTAGCCCATGTTTAATCCAACTTCCTTTTCCCCATGGCAGACTTTCCCTTATGTCTTGCCACTTCACATTTTTCCATATGGCGGACTTTACTAAGTGTTGAGCCATTTTGGCTTAATGTCATGGGCGGACTTCATCTTATGTTAGGCCATTAAACCTTTGTCCAAGGGCAGACTTGCCATCTTCTCAAGCCACTTCAAGACAGACTTGGCAACTTTTCAAGCCACTTCAACTTTTGACCAAGGGCGGACTTGGCTTATATCTTTGCCATTCTAGGGCGGACTTCCTCTTGTGTCTTGCCATTCTTTCATTTTTTCCAAGGCGGACTTCGCAACTTTCCTTTCCATTGCTTTTTAAGTGGCTGGGCGGACTTGGAAAATCTTTGCCAATTCATTTTTCCATTTCCCAAAGTGTTGGGCACACTTTCTTAGACTTTTCCAACATGGCGGACTAAGCTAGCAGACTTTCTTGTGGTCTTGCCACATGTCTTCAAGGCTAGTACGGGCTTCTTAAAGCTTTTTCCAAAGACCTAAGAGATGGCGGACTTTAAAAGACTTTTTCCAAGTGTCATAAGAGGGGCGGACTTTGGAGATAATATTCCAAGAGTTGGTCGGACTTCATAAAACATTTCCCAAATCACTTTCCAACTGGCGGACTTCATAAAGTATTTTCCCAAATGACTTTTGAAAGATGGGCAGAGTTTCCTAAGTCTTCTCCAAAAAACTTTATTAAGGTGGCGAACTTCCCAAGGTCTTTGCCATTTCATTTTTTTTATAAATATCAGACTTTCCTGAACTTTTCCAGATTTTAAAATTAATTTTCGTGATTTTTGACTGATTTTTTCTAGATTTTAATCGGTTTTCTGTGATTTTCTGATCTAGAAGTCTGATTTTTTATGATCCTTCACTGATTTTTTCAAACTTGATCAGTATTTCATCAAATTTGATTTTTCGTGATTTTTTGTTCATTTTTTGGGACTTCTGAGTGGATTTTCGAAATTCAAGCACTTTCTAAATATGGAAACCCCGACAAAAATATAAACTTTTCCAAAAATAGCAACTTTCCAAAAAAAGCCCCTAAAAAAAATAAGAAGTCTGATATGGGCCAAAAAACGCGAAAATGAAGTCCCTAAAAAATAGGGGCCCAGAGGGTCAAAAAACACGAAAAAGTAGGAGTTGTCGGAACTGGATGAAATGACAGTCGTTCTTCGTCCTTTGGGCCCTCTGAGTCTGTCTGAGATGTTTAGAAATTAATTTTGACTCAAAATCACAACTTGGCTCTGGATCGTGGCTCAAAACTCAAACTCCTTATTGCAAAAAAGACTGGTGATAATCAATTGCGACGCCAAGGCAAAACCCAAAAAGCAAAAACAAGAGGGTCCCCATTTGCAATGGGGCGATGTGTGAAAAGGTCACAATAGGTTGGTGTCCACCATGTCCATAGATACCTTCAGATTCGAAAGATTCAATTGGATACTAGTGATGTTTGATTGGGTATCTTGGTCCCTACCCAAGACCTACGTGTATGAAGGTACACAAGTCTTGGCAATGATGGACAATGCATAAAACAACTCAAGGCCCTTGTAGTCTAAGATGAGAAATTCCCTCAGACTACTTACGATAGGATAAACTTAAGTGTACATGTTACCACAACTTAAAAATCTTCACTCTTTCAGCCACTCCTCCAAAGACTAGACTTTCTCAAAGGGGACACTAAGAGAAACAACTTTATGGTCTATAAGAGAAGAGGATCCAGATGGAGTACTAGGTTGAGAACTTGTTTGAATATTTATAGGCACATTAACACAAATGCAAGGAGCTGTATAACCAAGTGATAAACCCATAATGAACTGATCAAAATCAAGACCCTAACAGGTTGGACTAAGCTATCGTCTTGGGTCCATGTCTAAATTTTGAATGCTTCTTCTTACTATGTGCCCAAAATTTGTAGACTGGGTTGTGAAACTAATAAAATTATCACAACACATGGTCCAACAAATGTCCAAACAAGAGAATATTTTTTTGACAAAAGACTAGAGCAAAGACATGTTCACATTGAGTTCACCAAAATGTAGAGGTTTAAGATGACGAGATCCAAAGGGTAAAATGATCCTTGACTATCTCATGGATCAATGCTTAGGTAATGGGATAAAATGATAAAGGGGATTTATTTGTATTTTATGCAAAAATAAAATGAGAGAATTCTAGAAATCGAAAGAGCGAGTCACAAAGGTCTTTTAGACAAACTAACAAGCTCTCAAACAATGATGAAAATGTGAGACATGGACATCCTCATGGAATGTTTATGTCACATAACCAAAAACTAAGACTGTCACAAAAGATGACTAAGGACCTACTAAAAATCTGATAATTGAACTTGTAATATTTAGGAAATAAAAAAATAATAACATAATTTAAAATAGACTAAACTAAATGGAAAATGAATGATAAAACAAGAAGGAAGTAAGAAAATACTCGCAAGACATCTAAGAATGAAGCCTCCAACAAAGATGCACCTTCAATACCTAAAAACATAAGACCAAGAGAAAATGTTGGGGTTGTTTAGGGGCTTTCCTTAGTCAAACCCCCACATTGGTGTTTCCACCTCCACAAACAACTAGATATGATTGAGAAAGAAATAAAATAGATGAGATAAAGAAGAGATAGAAATGCTAGAATAATATGCTAAGAAAATCAAGAGATAATACAATAAAAAGACTATGGTTACCCTTCTTTCGAAAGTGAGAATGGACAAAAGGAAGAAGTTGCAATCTCCAAGCTTGAGAATGATATGCCAATAGTGCCAAAGCTTCAACATAGAGAGAAAAAATGTAATGGAGGTTGTGAAAAAAGGTGGAGAAAATTCCAAAGAGATTGAAAGATCTTGAGAATGTGAGATATTGATGGAGAATTGAAGAGATAGCAAGATTGATACAAAATGACGAGTTTTGAAAGGTACTGTTACCTATTTTTTCACTCCGAGCTCAAACAGGTAGAGCTAGATGAAGTTCATCATTTATAGGTACAGAAATTTTCATGTTTTGTTGATTAAGTGTTCATTGATCATCATTGAGATCATCTTACATATGAATCATAGTTTATTGTGCAAAGGTTTAAAACAGGAAATTGAGAAAATTTGCATAGTAATGCTTTTATTCATTTTGTAACAAATGTTGAATCCCACACAAGCCGTGGGAGTAACTCTTTTTGGATTTTTACAATCAAATAAAGAATGCATAAGCAATCATATGTTATACAATTGAAAATAATGAAAGCATAGGGTAGAAGGTGATTCGTCATTGCCTGGAATGACGAATTGTTGACAGTTGAGGTTTTTAGTTGTGACGTCAGCTCTAGCTCCATTTACAATTTCAGCTCCAGTTCTAGCTCCAAAAGCATCTGCAGGAAAGATTAAAATGATGTTAGAGATGGTCTCTAAGTGATGACGAATCAAATCCTATCATATACCTACGCTACCAACAAAAATATAGGATACAGTCGATCAGGCATCCATTAGATAATTGCAAAAAATCAAGAGAAAAAAACGTAATTCAATCGAAGCTTTCAGCTTCTTTTATTTTGCTAACATGTTTGTTTCAGCGTGCAGGAATAGGTTCATCATGTTCGAGATTATTTCATCAGATATGTGGAGTAAAACAGGCTCCCACAAAGGTTAAGCTCGGCATATCAAAAAGGAGATATTCACAAGTTTCATATGAAGTACATGAATATTGATAACAGCCATTAAAATCATCAATGTTGCACTCATCAATTTCATATTCTGTTCATGCTCTACTTTATATTTTTCACATTACATTTAAATGAAGTATAGAGCCTCTTTGCATTGAAGAGAAACAGAGTATTCGAGCATTGGAATGATTTCATAAACCATATCACCATACAGGACAGATTTGCAACAATCCAATTTTCTACAAGTTCTTCAACAGAAAGCAGCAAATTTTGTTTTAAGTCAAACATTTAAGAATAATGGAAGATACAGTTGCATCATCTTTAATCAAACAGGAATACAATGTTACAAGTGCCAATGAGACAGCAATGAAGTATGAGTTATTTAGCATTAACTTTAAATGGAGTATTTGTTTTCAATGGCAATCATTATTTACGAAGTTATTCAAAAAGCAGATTTTGCATGAATATAAGATCAATGAGAACTTCATCAACAGTATAAGTTACTTTGAAATAAAGGCATGTAAGACAGTGTGCTTATGCTGTGACAGTTATATGGAAGTAAAAATAGTTGTAGTATATTTTACAAATGAAAGAAATTTAGTCACAAAAGACCAAAGGGCAGTCAATAAAGAGAAAAACAGTCATTAGTTTTCAACTCAAGTAGCTTCCATACAAGCTATGTACATGAGACAAATACAGATGACAGAGAATTGCCATTCAAAGTCATGATAGTGAAATGTCATAGATTGAGAATGATGATATTCTCATGGTGGAGTTCGTGTATAGCAGTATAAAGGTCAAAGAGTGATAGAGAGGAACAGAGCTTGAAGGAAGATAAAGTTCTTGTAAATATGTTAACTATTTTAATTCATAATGATTATCACAGGCATGAAGATAGTTTCTCTTTAGAAGACATTTCACATATTATGATTTATGATTGAAAATTGTGGAAAAATAAGATTTCAACCACTGTGATAAAGTGTGAATATGTCTATGAGCAAATGCAACAAGAGTCATTATTCACAGTTACATGGTTTAGTTTACATTTTTCACTAAAGCATGCCAGATAGCTCAAAGCAAATGCATTGGAATGATTAGTTGCATAATAGCATGTAGCATAATAACAAACCACAGGAGGCTTCCCAACTACCACAGTATAAATGAGGGAGTCAATTTTTTTTTATCATTATAGACTGAGCAAAAGAGAATAACAGGAAAAAAAAAAAAGCAGTGTAGGGGTTTGTGGTCAAAGATACAAGTGTGAATATTTCACAGATACCCAGAATGTTGTTAGGTTGTGGCCTGTTTAAATCAGACTCATAAATATGTGAGAATACAAGTATGATACTGTTCCAGTCAAGGTCATAGATACAAGTGCGAATATTTCACAAATACCCAGATGGAAAATATAGTTGAATAGAGAAGGAAGCCGCGCATCAACATAGACATATTAAAATGCATTAGAAAATGGTAAGGCCACACCCTGAGTCTCAAAAAATGCCACAACAAGAAGTAAAGAAAGAGTTTCAGAAAAATCGTTGATGTTTTCTCAGGATGAAAACAAGGAATACCCATATACAAAATAAAATACCCACAATGAAAATATTACAGTGTTGCAAAAACTACGCCAGAATATAAAGGAAGAATGTAGAGTATTCTGCAAGAACAGTAAATATGGCCTATAGTTACATATTTATAATGAGAGAACCCAAATCAGAATTATTTGCCACGACCAGATTCAAATCATGATAAATGTATATGTTCAGAGATGGAGTGGAAAAGTCTGTAGTATCCATCAGCTACAATCAAAATGATTAAAATGGCTTCAAAACGTTAATTCTTTTTCATTTCTATGGATTCAAAGTGGGAAAAAAGTATAAGTTTCTGTTTAAAAGCAAGTTACCTTGTGATTTCCAATCATTTCCCTCATAAAGTTGTTCAACAAGGAAAATCCTAGATATTGCTCGAATGGTGAAGGCGAGCTTCAAACTCCAACAATGGTGGCTTCAGAACAATTAAAGATATAGAATTTAGTAGAGTATATGCATGGTCGTGGCTTTTATGCCCAAATTTGTCTCAGGAAATGGTGAAAAAGAATATTGAAATGCTTACATTTGATATTACAATGAATTTCTTATGGAAATCTGGTGAAAGATCAGTCAGAAAATGTCCCAAGACTGCCCAACATCAAGAAATTCTCAGGAAACCCTACTCATGGCAGCACTTCCTCTCCAAGCAAGAAGTCAAATGCGAAAATAGAAATGATTAGGGTTCTCTTGTTTTAGGTTTCTTTTTATTTCCCTTCATCATTTCTTTTGAATCATGGATATTGACTTCTAAGTCAATTAAAAAGAAATCATGTAAATTTTGAAGGGGCCAAATTTGTATCTTAGGAGATATACGCTTTTTTTTATCATATGATTTATGATATGAATAATATAAGGAGTGTGAAATCATATGATTTATGCCTTGTATTAAATTTTGTAAAGTTAATAAATTAAATGATAAAATATAGATCATTTAATTTATTTAACTATCTCAGATGCAAGCATTAAAATATTAGGCGAAGTGGAGTTCTTGTTTGCATGGGCAGATTGATACAAACGAAGTGGTTTTTGCATGCTTTAGCCCACTTTTTCAGGGATTTTAGTCCAACTCAAGTTGCAAATCAATTACATGCTTTATGACTGCCAGTTCGAGATCAAGTTCACTCATTTTTGCATGAGTTTGAGCCATTTTTTCAAGGATTTTCACTTGTGCTCGGATTTCACTTTGGAATTGTCATATTTTCACTTTCAGATCACTTTCAGTTGTTGATTCATGCACTTTGAAGTGCATTCATTGTATATATTGAAAAAGTTTATCTTTTTCAAGTCAGTTCTTATTTTTCTCCTTTGCACTCTGCAAAAGCGAATTACTTTGTAACTCAGCATTATTTTTTATAGATTAATATAGCAGTGTTTTCTTATAGGTTCAAAAGTGCGTAATTGCAGAAGATTCCTTTAAGTTTCAATACTTTAGAGTTTTCCTTCTAGATTTCAAGCATCGTTTTTGTGAAGAATTTGATCGAAGAATTATTGTGTTTCAGTTATGAAACCTCTGATTTTCTCTGTCTTTTTCACATTTCTGTATGCAATTTAGTATAAATTCACTGGTTATGCATTGTGCTTATAAATTGATTAATTAATTTTATCGTGAAAACCTCATTTTCCCTCAATATTGCATTAAATCTAAGCCTCTATTTAAATTATTCAAGTGATTAGACTATTAAATCAGGTTGTGCAGATTAGAGTCTTGAGAAGTTTATTGTGAGTCATAATTGCAAATTATTATCGATTAGGTGCAATCATCTCTCATAGCTTTAGGATTTCAATTCAAGCAAGATTCTATCTCTTTCCAATCCAATTCAGTTAGTTTTTAGGAGGTTTTCATCAGGGAACCAGACCTCTCTGGAGATTGATTCTTGAAATTAGGCAACCCATAGGCCTGAGAATCATTCCATCTTTCAACAGATTGCTAGATTTAACTATTCAATCATTCGGGTGCAATCTGATTGACAACAGGTATATTCATGTAAAGGGACATTCTAGCACGTCTACAAGCTAGTAGAGGTGTTACACTTGCATAATGGCAGAAATTGTAACGTCTAAATGACTACTATAATCAAGAATTTTTTTGAGATGTTTGCACAGCATCTATATGTTTGTGCTCGGTGCACATTCATCCATAAAATAAACTCACCTTAATGGCCAGAAACAAACGGGCTAAGAAAATTAAATTAAGGTTAGATAAAAGGGACATTGTATTACCAAATTTAATTTATCTAAAGGGGGGTCTTATGGAATATGAAATTGCATAAGATGTAATTTAGTACATTACAAAGTGATAATTTAAAAGATTGTGCATGAGCTAGATGATGTCTTTTGCACTACATGACATGGTGCATGGTGTAATGAGATAGATATGAGATAGATATGGTGCATTGTGGCATGGATGTTTGGTGATTTGTTTTCTTGGGTGGTAGCATAGAGATCATTCAACCCTTCTTGAAAGGCAATCATCTTGATTGTGGTGGAGGAAACTTGTGCAATTTCTAGTCTGGAGGTTGTGAATTTTTTTTACTTGTAGAATAATTTCTAGAACTTGATATCTCTTATCGCCCATTGGCATGGAAATTCTCTAAGGATTGGTTGTGTAGGAACCTTGGAGACAATACCTATAAGAATACCTAAGGATTATGTCACTAGAATTGATTGGTACAACATCACAAATTAGCTCCTCAAGAAAAGGATGAATAACATATGAGAAGCGATATTAACACATACCATATATACCTTAGATAGTTCTATAAGAACTGATCCATGCCAAACTATAAGTTTGTGGATGAGGTATGGTTAGAAAATCTAGACATACAAAAATAGCCTTAGACATGATGTTCTTCAAGCTACTACTATCAACCAAAAAAATAGAAGGATACACTTGCAGCCACATCTATGAATGAAATATATGTTTCTCTTTTGTATTTGACATGGATGTTATTGTTGCATAGTTACAACCAACTTCACTGTTTGTTTCCTCCTCCTCTAGCTCATGGGAACCCTCTCTATTTCTACATGCATGAATATATTTTTTATGCATGGCACTCTACATCGGAATGGTTGTCGGATTACTATTTGGTGTACCATTTACCTATTTTTAGTGATCTTGTTTAAAAAGATGTTTTCTTTAGTCTTCCCTTTAGTCTTGACTCCCTAATGATAATCACATAGCATAGGCTTCTCTCAATGTATTGAACTTGGCTAGCTGTAGTTTAAAATGAATGAATGTGCAAGTTGATGTAATAGTTGAGGATTATATGCTACTTTGACTTGAATATGCCTAATTTTGTGTAGAGATCATGTATGACATCAATGTAAGTGTGAATTGATTGGCCATGCTCTTGGAGTAGTTTTTTCCACTAAATGTAGCAACCATTGTAGATATTCTCAAGATAGTATCCATCCTTGAAGGATTCCATAAAATTTTCACAAGTAGGCTTGGATTTTCCTCCTATCTAGTCTTCCTCCTAAAGTACATGATATTTCCTCCACTTCTAGGAAAGCGAATAGACTTTCAAAAGTGCAATCTTGAGCTTTTCCTTGTAAAAAGGTAATTCATATGAAATGTGACTCTAATTGGTCTAACTATTTATCTACAACATCTACATCTATTTTCTCCTCAAACATAGGAATGTCTAAATTGACTTGGAGTCTAGTAGGGCTCAACCACTAAAATCTTAACTTGATTGTGCCAATAGAATCACCTAATTGAGGATCTTTACAAATTGGAAAAATAAAAAAGGTATGATCTTCTTGAAGAGCCTTTTTTTATTTCATCTTTGATAATTGCATGGATTGGATCCTACTTTGTCATATAAATGTATTTGAAATGACTTGGAAGGTGTTCTAATGGATCTAGTGGTTTAACACTAAGGCTCAAATACTCCAATCTTATTCAATGGAG
>VDFB02333830.1:0-50428 GCA_007258455.2 Sequoia sempervirens | reverse complement strand
ATAATGCTTTCACACCACTTCAAAACCACTGAAGTCTTTCTCCTATCTACTGGACTAAATTTCAATACAATTACAGACCTTTCATGAACTGCCCAGCTTTTCTAATTTGAAAATATGCATTGCTAGTAAAAACATCCTATGTTAGAAATGCATGAGCGGTTCCCAAGTCATATCCAAATAATAATCCCTGCAAGTCACCCACACTCCAATCCATCCCCACAAATGGCTGATCACAAACCCATTTGTAAGATGGAATACAAGAAGAGCATTGATTTATAGAAGAGCCAGATACTATGCCAGAGTTGTGGGCTGTCTGATGATTCAATCCTTCATTCCCAACAGCTGCACTGAAGTCATAATGGGCAGCAACCATTGCAGTATTATTATATGCTTCCATGCAAGCCATATCATTAGAGGAACCAGTGACACCATGAGATGTTGTACTAATGCTGTTATGATTGAGCATGTGACTGTCATCAACCACCTCATTGGTGATTTCAGTATCAGCGGACTTTTTGAATCTCTTTCTCAGATGGGTATTCCAGTAGTTCTTCACTTCATTGTCTGTTCTACCAGGCATTCTCCTAGCTATCAGAGACCACCTGCATGGCAGAATTCAAAATAAGAACATAGCCCATATCATAAAATTCAGAGCATTTAAGCATGAGCTTTATAATTTTATGGGCGCCATACAGTTCTATACCGGTTTCCTACAAGGCTATGAAGTTTTATGATAAGCTCCTCTTCCTCAGCTGAAATATCCCCTCGCTTGATACCAGGGCGAAGATAATTCATCCATCTAAACCTGCAACTCTTCCCACAGCGATTTAAACCTGCACAGTGAAGCAAAAGTTAAAACAGAGTAAGTTGAAGAAGAGATTCAGCTAGTCTACTGAATTATTGCTGAGTGTTTCTGGATTAGATTGTGTTTGTGTCTTATGCTCTCTTATATCCTGATGATGGATTACAGAGTGTGATCCGTTGATGAAAAAAACACAAACACAATCTAATCCAAAAACACTCAGCAATAATCTTCATGGATTGTGGAAATCTATTATCACTAGTCTACTGAAGTAAATTAAAGACATAAAACTAAAAATATCAAGTGCTATAACATAAACTCTAAGACAATCACTATATACCAAACCAATTCATCTTTGGAATGTGACTTCATCATCTGCAGGAAGACCAACATTTCTCCAAATTCTATGATCTTCAGAACAATTCTGAAATATCCAATGAAGATGGAGAACATACCACTGAAACGAAGTAAAATATAACAAACCATAAAACCAAGTTTGGTCTGGCATCAACTGATCCATGTAAACTCTGCTATATGATTATCTTATTGATATGCATGTAGATTCACAGCCCATAAACACTGATGATCATTCTCTTTAACTCTAAACCCTTGTCCACCATATGCCATAAAAACTAAGTTTTTAACTCTAGTCCATCAAAAACTATTCAAACTATTAAACCCATTACTCTGTCTTATATAATTGTCATAATCCTCCCTACAATACTTGAACAAGGCATTCTTACCAGCTTTTTTGGGAATACTTCGCCAACGTCCTACTCCATGAGCCTGGATATACTTGATCAAGAGAAAATCTTCATCTGGTGTCCATGGGCCTTTGTACAGTCCATCCCTATAGTAAAATAGCCTACGTCCCATGATGATGATACTACTTAGAACATTGATATAGCTAGAGAAATATAGGGAAGTCCTAAGGTGATTCCTTCATGCACTTAGAGAGCACACACACAAGGATATCTATATATACAAGATGGTGCATATATAATAAAATATTAAAGAGAGATGGCATCTGATGATCAGACAGAAGTTGCAATTAAACCAAGTACAGTGTGATGGGGAGAGAATCTGAAGTTCTGCAATATCAAGGACCTGATCATGGGAGCTTTATCTTTTTCTGGGCCACAACAAGAGACTGGACAAGACATTCAGCTTGAATGGCCACCATGATGTGGGTTTTCAGTATAGAACACCATGTTACGTGGATAATTCATTGGAAGGATTCAGCGGGACATTCAAGCTTTGCAGGTTCCACAGAGAATCATAGCAGGACAAAGAATCTGTGCAGCCAGCTGCTCTGATTTCTGACTCCAAAAACGCTTTAGGGCACCCTATCTATTTCATTGAGATTTTGAAAAGTTCAATCTTATTACAATAATATCTTACATAATAAAAAATTAGGAGGCAAAGATTCTTGTTTGATTGTGTTCCTTTGCCTTACCTTTATAATAAACCAGTCTAATCACCACAAAGGCCATACATTATCAGATTATCCATGGTCAAACTTTTTATGAGCTGTAAATGTTAGTCTAGTGTCAAAGATAAAGTATTCTTAATCTGCCAAAGAATAATATTAGCATGTACGAAAAGCTTGGATGGATGATGCACTAATTTTCATAGTATGTACAATTGCCGACTGAGGTTTGTTTTTTATGACCTAGATAATGTTAAAAGAGCCTACAGTGATATATAATGGGGTCTCGTCAACTCACAAAATGGTGTAGCCTAAGTTTACATCAAATCTTGTACTCTTTTGTGGCTCTACATTGGATCTTATAGAATCATAGCTCAAAACAGAAATAATATAATATCTGAGATGTATATGGCTCAAAGCTCAAAAACTGGGTTTCATGGATTTCATTTTTTCCACTTACAAGCAAAGTTATTGAGCCTATCCATCTAAATAAACCCAAGAGTAGAATCACCCAAGAATAGTGTGGATCTACCCAAGTAGAGGTGGAATCATCCAACAAGGAATGATGGGTTTTACAATAATGTCAAGGAAGATTCATCCAAGAAGAAGCGTATTTGCCCAAGGATGACTATGATGACTATGGATGACTAACTAGGCAGATCTGCCCAAGCACAAAGTGGATTTGCCCAATAGAGAGTGGATCGGCACAAGTGCAGAGTGGAGTCACCTAAGGGTGACTAGATAAATATTAGGGATGACTTCCTAGGCGGATCCACCCAAGAATAAAGCATATTCGCCCAACAGAGAGTGGATCCACCCAAGTGCAGAGTGGAGTTGCCCAAGGGTAACTAGACAAACATGGAAAAAGGGTCAAAGATTGCAATCAGGAAAACCTTTGCATGTAGTGTTAACACTTGGTCGGTTGTTACTCATGCAAACACCATAAAACATTAAGTACATGCTTCCCATTTGATCAAAATGACATACAAACCACACAAATATCTTTTACATGATCTAGAGCAATCCACGAACCACCTAAGATCCAATAAAGACTTCATCCAAACTTGCATCATAGAAATATTTCAACTCAGAACATCTAGTTAACCTTATACGCATTCTAACGTATGAAACACACATTGTACTATACTAAATCAAGTGAAACCTTAAATACTGAAAGATACAAAAATTATAAGAAAAATCCTAGATCCACACAACCTGAAACCAAAATGCAGAGAAATGCGGAGAAAATACATTTCTCCTAGACCACAAAAATTACCATTGAAAAACTAGTTCACATGCTAGTGAATATATCTCACTCTACACAACGTTCCAAAAACCCAAATTCTAGATATATAGCAACTACTAACAACCAAGAACAACATATCAGATTCGCACAGGCATAGCATCAACATAGAAGAAACATGGAGCACATCCCAGAGCACATTCTGAACACTTGCACAACAATGTTTTATTTGTTTATCATTTTTTCTCAAAAGCACTTGGAAACCAAGTACCAAAGACATAATATCAGCACATTACTTCATTCCAACACATCTCTAGACATTGCAACATAAAGATAGCTCCATGTACTCACAACACTTCCTCAATATCTCCACTATACATGCACACAACCTGCAAAAAACTATTTCCCTCTTTATCACAAGTTTCTCAATATCCTCGACATCTTCATCATGCAACAAACTTCCTCAACACATAGTTGGTCCATCAATGACAACACCAACCTATTGACATCACTGAAAAACCTTCATACTTGCAATATTCTCCCCCTTTGTCATTGATGGCAACACATGATGTGAAAAACAACACAACAATTCTTAATACACTTTCTCATGATCTTCTTTTATCTTTTATCCCCCTATGTAGATAAACAAATTCACATGATTTTTTCTCCCCCTTTGACATCAATGGAAAAGGATAAAAAAAATTGCATTGTTCTCACCTTTTGACACTGAACCAAGATACTTGCTCATAATACTCCCCCTTAGGAGTCCAACCAAATTAGCAACTCTACACAATGACATCATTCCTTATTACAACAATGACACTACCTACTCCCCCTAATAGGTAGCCACCAACATCAGTCTAGAAAATAGATGAATCCATAGATCCACTGGACTGATGCATCTCCATATGCATATAGTTTAAAGGAGGGGCAATTACCCCCAACTTCTCCCAAAAATACTCAAAAGTATCCTTATGAAGAGCCTTAGTAAATATGTCAGCAATCTCATCCTTAGTAGGTACATAGTAAGCTTCACTTCATTCTCCATAACCTTCTCTCTCAAAAAGTGATACCTAATTGATATATGCTTTGTCCTTGAATGCATCACTAGATTCTTTGAAATGTTAATTGCACTTGTATTATCACAAAAGATAGATAGAGTCTCATCATACATTACTTTGATATCTTTCAATGTTTATCTCATCCACAATACTTATGTACAACAAGATGTTAGTGCAATATACTCATCCTTTGCAGTGGATAAAGAAACTGAATCTTGTTTCTTACTTAACCATGACACCAATCTACATCCAAGAAAGAATGCACCACCACTTGTACTTTTCCTATCATCAACACAACCAGCCCAATTTGCATCTATGTAAGCACTTAATGTGAAATCAGTATCCTTAGGATACCATAAGCCATAACTGGAGTTCCTTTTAAATATTTGAATATCCTCTTCACTGCTTCAACATGTGTCTCTTTAGGATCTTCTTGAAATCTAGCCACAAGACAAACTGCATGCATGATATCCAGTCTAGTAGTAGTTAGATATAGCAGTCCACCAATCATAGATCTATATTTTCTCTGGTCAGCCTTAGGTGATTCATCATCTTTTCTCAATTTGCAACTAGTCACCATAGGAGTGCATACTAGTTTGGAATCTTCCATTCCAAACTTCTTCAACATCTCTTTGACATACTTTGACTATGAAATGAAAATGTCTTTATCTGTTTGATTAATCTATAGCCCAAGGAAGAAATTTATCTCCCCAAACATTGACATCTCAAACTCTTTTTGTATCTCTTCTACAAATTTCTTACACATAACTTCATTTCCTCCAAAGATAATATCATCCACATAACAACCACTATTAATATTTTTTTCCTCAATTTTGAAGTAAAAATTACTATCTATGGTGCCTTTATTGAATCCTTATTGTATCAAATATCTATCTAATCTTGCATACCAAGCTTTGGGAGATTGCTTAAATCCATATAATGCCTTCTTCAATCTACAAACCATATCTGGTTGATCTAATAACTAAAATCCTTCTAGTTGTTCCATGTAAACCTCTTCTTCCAATTCACCATTTAGAAAAGAAGACTTCGCATCCATTTGATAAACTTTAAAGTTCTTGTATGTTGGAAATGCCAAAAACATTTTGATAGCTTCCATCCTAGCCACCAGAGCAAATGTTTCCTCAAATTATATTCCCTCTACTTGTGTGCAACCCTTACACACAAGACTTTCTTTATTTCTTACCACTTCTCCATTCTCATTCAGTTTGTTTCTGAATACCCACTTAGTTCCAATTATGTTCTTGTTTTCCAGCCTAGGAACCAATTCCCAAGTCTATTTTTTGTCAATCTGCATAAGTTCTTCTTCCATTGCCTCTATTTGATGTTCATGTTTGCATGCCTCACTCACTATTTTAGGTTCAACTTTAGAAAGTAAACACAGATTTACCTGAGCTTCAGTAGCTCTACTCCTTTCCTCGTGTCTCCAATGATCTATTTTTCAGAATGATTATTTTGCACATACTTAGGGGTCTTAGGGGTCTTCTCTGAAGCTTCTTCCTCTTCATTCTACACTTCTTTTTCTTCAACTTTTTCTTCTTCTTCACAACAAGGTTCATCCGATACATATCCATCTATAGCAATTGAATTATGCACATCTTCATCAACCTTAACATTTGCACTTTCAACAATATTTCTTATTCTTTTGTTGTACCACCTATAAGCTTTTCTTTTAGTAGAATATCCAAGGAATATACCTTCATCAAACCTTGCATCAAACTTTCCTAAGTCTTCCTCATCTCTTTTGATACAACATTTTCTTCCAAATACTCTAAAGTACTTGACAGTAGGAATCCTTCCATACCATAACTCATAGGGATTATATTGGCAATCAGGATTGCACCCTTAGCCAAGTCAAACTTGCCTATCCTGTTGTAACATGGAAACTCTCTCAGATTTGTGGGTAAATCTATAGGTGAGAGTGAATCTCCAGAGTGGGTTGGTTCCCCCAGTGAAATACCTAATCTACTAAAATTTCAAGGAAAAGGGGTAGAAGGATAAACTGAAAAACAAAGATCCTAAACTAAGGTGATTCACCAGCAATAAGAATATTTTGATAATTTTTCACTCGCAATAATACTTCCAAAACTCTGATTTTCAAAATCCCACCCTAAACATATAATTTGAAAGTGTTTTGCATAAAGGTTAACCAAGCATAACACAAAATGCAACTTGAATCACATGAAAACCCTACAAACAAACCCACAATGACAAGACATAAGAAGGATTCTACAATTTTTGAATCACAGCTAATATCAGATTGTAACTGTAAGTTTGTACAAGTTGATGAGAAAGAAACTCTGTTGTTTTTTTGAACTGAAGGACTGAAAATCTCATAATCTGAGTACATCAATCACCTTACAAAACTCTCTCAGTGGATAGGAGAGCAAGAAGCTATGAATTTGAACCCTTGAGAAATTAAAATTTCTCAAACTTATAGCCATCAAATGACCCCAGTAGTAAAAAATAGAAAAATCAGCCCCACTACATCTCCAAAAGGAAACTCTTCTCCATTTTCGAGCTCCTCAGAAAATCCTAAAAAATAGTGCCTCAAGCTACTCTGAACTACATCAAAAAGATGGAAATTTCCCATCTCCAAAGGGTCCATCCAAAACATCCTCAAAATCAAGTGCAAACAGCTCAAGAACTTAAATTAGAAAGTCTAGTTTGTCATCTCTTTTCCAAATCCACCCAAGAACTCCAACTCAAAATAGAAAGATTTCAAGAGGACTTAAGTACTGCTTTAGATAACAATTAATTACTTGCAATTCATAAGAATATTGCTTAATTAATGCTTTACAATTTGCAGTTTCAGAAATAGAAGGCCTCGTTACATTTGCATTGATGCCAACTTGACTTCAATTATTCTAATTTTGCAATAAAGATAAAATTTGAAATTGTGCAAAAATCAAAATAATAGACTAAGACTCATGATTTTTCTATAAAATAATCACAAAATAATCCAAGCTCCTATTGTGTTATGCATAATCAAGGCTTGAAGGGGAAACCTAGGGCATCAATACTTAGGCAAAAACATAAGTCACATGGATATTGACTTGACTTTTACAAGGCACTGAATAAAGCAAAGGCAAAATTCAAAGTGCAAGGGTATGGGTTTTGTTTGATTTTCTTTAAAAATCAATAAAATGCCTAAGGCATTGGTTCAACCCAGGCAAAACATATGTGATGAGGCATTAATAAGCATTTGTTTTTTAAAAAAGAATGTGATTAAAATCACATTCGACTTAGGGCATGGGGAAACTCTAACACCAAAACCAACCCCTATCTCACATTTTGAACATCATTTCAATCAGCCAAGTTTGGAGAAAATAGGGCTCTGCATCCGGCCACCATGGGGAACTAGGGTTTGAGCTGGAAACTCCACCATTCGAGCTACTTTCTCTGCCATTTTTGTTGCATCTTCTTCTACATTCGATGGTGAGTTGTTTGTTTGCATTTGGATATCTTTTTGACTTCATTCGAATGAGAAAATGGGCCTATAGGCCACGACCATGACTGGTTTTTTGATGCATTTTGTGTGTTTCATGTCTCTGTTGCTTCAATGTTTTGTTTGGCCACCATTAGAATACTTGGTTCGAGCTTTGTGAAGGCTTGGTTTGTGGTTTTGGCTGGCTCTCTTCACTCACAACCATGGTAAGCTCTCTTTCTTCATTTTTTTAATACATTTCCCTCTTAAATAAAAGCTTGACTTGAGCTTCTTTCACAAAATAATGGGAAATATGTAGGTGAAAATGAATTCCTCTTGTATAGGTTGCGGCCATGCTTTGTACATTTCTCCATTTCTGCAAAATATAAGTGATTTTGGGCTTGACCCATGATGTAGAAAGTAATGGCATTTGTAAAGAAGATAAAATCAGGAGAAAACCATGCATTTTGTCTTTGTTTCCAAGGGATTGCAGACCCTTCATGGTCGTGGCTATGGACATACCATGCTCCATTTTCTAAGGGGCTTCATTATTTGAATACATTCAAACCTTCATTGTCTCTACATTTTGAATTTTTGAGATAGAAACCCAAGTGGGTTTGGTGTTTTGTGAAGAGAAAACCTCCTCTTAGGCCGCAACCATGAGAGCACTAACTAGGGTTTTGATGCATTTTACATTTCTCATATATTTTCTGAATATGCATAGGCCATATGTTATTTCATTTTCTGGGTTTGCAAACCCATCATGGTCGTGGCCATTAACTTCAATAACTTCATTTTATGTTGGCATGCTCCTCTAGTAATAAGCTTGAAACATATTGATTTACTCTACATTTTTGTTTAGAACACAATACCCTAAATGGGTATCACCTTTTGTGAAAGAAACTCATTCTCAAGCCATGGCCATGAGAGTCCAATTGGTTTATTTTCATTCTTATATGAGCTCAAACCACCCATTATTTCTTCATTTTGCAAGTTCACAATGCAAACCCATATGGGTTTCCTCTTAAAAGTTCAAAATTGGGCACCATTGCATTTGTCTCCATTCTGAAACCCTAGCTTACTTGATATTGGCTCACTATTTTGAAAGGTAGCAATGATTTCATTTTTTCAAGTTCAAATACCTACTGCTATAGCTTCACTTGCTTGTTCTCATAATGCAAATTTAACTTAACTCAAAAACTTCCTTAGTGGAACAAACTATCCTCTTTACACTGTTTGTAATATGTCCTTTCATTGCACATACTGTTAGCAATTACTTGCCTTTCATTCTTGTTCGAAGGGTATAAACACAATGAAATTCAAACACTATTTGGTGCTTTCAGTTACTTATCAACAAACATGCTTTCCACACATCCTTCCATGCAATTTTATTCACTGTTTAGCATGATATGGCAATGACATTTGCACACATTCTTGCTTAATGAAAACACACAAAAGCTCCTTTTGTTCTCACATGCACTAGATATGGATGTTTCTATTTTACTTACTTTGCAAGGTTGCACTCAGCTAGCACGATACACCCATAGATTACTTGTTGCTTGTTGTCACCCATTTTATGCACTTGAATGCTTCAGAAATGCACTCCTAATTCCACCTTCATCATTGCTTCATGTGACAATGCAATGAGATAGTTTTTATGTATCTGTAGCATCAATTATTTTGAAACCAGCCTTGAGTTTCTTTGTATTCCATTGACATAAATGATGTTTCACATTACATTCAACTTCAACACTTAGTGTATTGCATTTTCAGCTCAACAATCCTTCTTTCCCTTCACCCTTGACCTTTGAGCTTCATTTGTAGCCACTAACAACTTTGTTTCTGAATGGAGACAATCTTTCTTTTGTACTCTTCATGCATTTTTATCTCTCTCGGGCAGCAAATTTTGATGTGAAATTTGGTCTATGCATAGAAGATTTTGAAATATGAACACCCAATGATGGTGTTTTGAAGCTTCTCAAATTGCTTCAATGCTATTGTTAATTTGTAAACAAGGCATTATGTATACCTATTCACTATCACATTCTATGATGATGTACTCCTTATGATGATTGACTTAGCAATTGATCATCTATGACTTCAATTTATTGTATTTCCAGACTTGATTTTCCTAGATGATCACTTGCTTGATTTCTTATGACACTTGATGTACTCCTTCAAATTCATATCTCTTTTGAGCAATTTGAATTGTTTCCTTTCTCAACCCCTCTCTGGAAAGTTGAGGGGCAGCATGGATAGCTCAACCCTTGTGGGAGCCCATTTTACACCACATGCTTTAAAATCTTCAAAATAGATCAGCAACATGGATTTTCCTATACTTGTACAAGAAACAAACATTGTTAGATTAAAAAACAATAAGTTTAGAAGCTCCTTATGATGTTTTCTCCTTGGTATTCTCTTGCACTCCTCTTGTATTTTCTCAATTGATTCAATGCATCATGAGTAGTATTCTACATTATTGTTGATAGATCATGTAGGAGGATTCATAACCCGAGCTCTAACAAACATTTCAATCACTTGGAGGTTCACTTGGAGAATGGGAGTAGAGAGAAATGCACAACATTGAAGGCAACTTAAAGACACGTTCAGGCAATGATGGCTATGTTCCCTCTTATGTGCTCTTTTCTCTTTTTAATCTTTAGTAGCATAGTGTACTCATTATGATTCATTGTTTCAGCTACTCCCACGGCTTGTGTGGGAGACTTTATTCTCTTTTTATCCCAATGAATACAAAACAACATTTTATGCAATTATTGTTCAATTATGTACTTCTCTTTTGCAACAAATGTATGAAACATTGTGTAATGAATTACTGAATACAAAATGAAGTACTTTCTTTTACATTTCATGCAATATTTAATACTACAAATGATGAATGGAAAACTGAAACACATTGCACTTTCTTTTAAACTCAAAGCTCAAAACATGCAATGGTTTAAACAACTGTAGAAATAACTGAACCTTTTCACCTTAAAATGAACTTGAATTAACCAGCTCTATCAATTTGAGCTGTGGTGAAAAATTGATAACAGATTCTTTATGTTGTTAGCTTTTGCTTGAACTCTGTTAATTATGTAAATAGTGGTATGAATTTCTTCTCTCCAGTAGACTTTTGGTAGGTTAGCTTCTTTCATCATAGTCCTAGCAGCTTCTTGAACAATCTAGTTTTTCTTTTCAACCACTCCATTCTACTAAGGAGTTCTAGGGGCATACAAGTTCCTCTTTATTCCATGTACTTCACCAAAAATGTTAAACTTATTAGAGGTGAATTCTCCACCTTTTTCAAACCTCAAACATTTGATTTTCAAATCCATTTCATTCTCAACCATAGCTTTAAATGCTTTGAATCTATCTAGTGCATCAGATTTCTCTCTATAAAAAGTAACCCATGTCATTCTAGAATAATCATCAAACAAAAGCATAAAATACCTGTCACCTTGAAGACTTCTCACCCTTGTAGGACCACAGAGACCCATATGTATTAATTCTAGTAGTTTGGTAGTAGATTGTTCCTTTCCTTTGAAACTGCTCCTTATTTTCTTTCAAAATTGACAATTCTTGCAAACACCATTGATAGGCTTTGTAATTCTTGGTAGGTCTCTTACTACATGAACTGAACTGATTCTAACCAAATTATCAAAATTCATGTGGCATTTCCTCTGGTTCCATAACCAAATATCATTAATATGAGACATAAATCAATGACCATCAGCACCCTTGAGTTGATAGATGTTTCCACCTATCCTCTTACCAACAACAATCACAGTTTCAGACCCTTTTTTGATATCACAGCTTTCATCCTTAAACACAAGATTATATCCTTTGCTACACATTTTTCCAACACTTACAATATTATGTCTTAATCCTTTAACATATTAAACATCTTCACTATTATGCTTTCCATCAAAATTGATTGAACCTATTCCACAAATCTTAGCTCTTGAATCATCTCCAAATTTAGCTAATCCTCCATCATACTTTTCAAGTTTAACAAACTTAAGTTTGTCTCTGGTCATGTGATTAGAGCAAGTACTATCAACAACCCAATAGTTCTTATCCTGTTTAACATGAAAGAAGATACTAAAGTACCTTCAACCTTCTCCAAAACACTTTCCTTCAAACAAATTTCAAAGTTAGCAGAAGTAGATTAATCTTTCAAAACCAAGAACAAACATTCATTCTCATCAACATCTCCATAATCAAATTCATCATCAGGAATACCAACATCTTCTTTAATATAGTAACTTTTTTTAATCATTTTTCCTTTGTTCTCCTTACTTTTATTGTTCACAGCTCTGTTTGGACATCTTGAAGCATAATGACCTATATTTCCACATCCAAAACATTTGAAAGGTAGTTTACATTTGTACTTACTAGTGTCATTTTTCATACTTCTTACAAAAGTTATCTTCCACATCAACAAGATCTTCTCCATCGGAATCTTCAATCTTTTCATATTTTCTAGCCTTGAAAGCAATCTCCAATTTTGTTCCATTTCTCAAACCAAGTTTTCTCATTTCAAAAGAAGTTAGTATACCAATCAATTGATCTATAGAATAAGTATTAAAATTTACAACTTCCTCAATAGAAAATACATTTTAACTGTATGAATCAGGAAAATATCTGAGAGATTTCTTTAACACACTAGGTTCTTTGAATTGTGCACTGAGACCTCTCATAGCACTTACCAACTCATCAACCCTCTGTGTGTAGGTTGTAATTGTTCCATCTTTATACATTCAAAGGGTCTTAAATTGTGCCTTCAAATCTTACAACTTTGCTTGTTTAACCTTATCATCTCCTTTATAAATGATTTCAAGCTTATCCCAAACTTCTTTAGAAATCTTGAGATTCATAACTTTTACCAATTCAAAATTTGAAAGACTATTCACAATGATAAATCTTGCCTTAGCATTTATCTCATGTGCCTTTATTTCATCACTTGTGCTTGGACCATTTGCGGGTGCAATTTATTGATTATTTATAGCCTTTTCAATCTCATACCCATTAGATGTCAAATATCCTTCCATCTTTATCTTCCAGAGTGCATAGTCTATTCCATCAAATCTAGGGCAACCCAAATTGTTTTCCATCCTAGATCTACCTCAAGTGATTAAGCTCTTCTCTAAGGTACATTACTTTGATATCAATTGTTGAATGACCAAGACAACTAAGAGGGGTGAATCATCTATAGCAAATTAAAACATCAAAACCCTCAATAGTAATTAGATCCACATACATTTATTAAACCCTTATTTTTTTATAGTGATTAATCATGAAATGTAGATAACAACGACTGAAATAACAACACCATACACAAGAGAACACCATATTTATGTGGAAAACCTAATGAGGGAAAAACCATGCTGAGGATTAGCTCACAATATAAGTAATTGCAAAACTAGTACAAGGGCTCACTTCCAAAATAGGACACACTATCCAAAAAGGCTCACAGTCAAGGCTCATTGCCACAAAAAGAAACAAAGAAGATAGAAGAGAAATTTTACACAAAGAACACTTTCTCAATGCAACAAGGAATCCACCACAATTTCTCTCACATTTTCACAGCCTTGCATGAAATATTGTAGACACCTTCAGCTCACTACCTTCAAAAATCCAACACTTTGAAACTCGCACTACTCTACTCAAATTTGCCTCTCATTCATCACTCACATCTATCTCACATCTATCTTGCATCTCTATTTCATCTTACAACAATACCACTCTTATTTATATCATCCTCAACATTGAAAACCTTCTCCTAGGTTAGCAACTATCTATTACATTTCAAATTTCAAATTAGGTCAGCACCTAAACATTCCCACAGTGGATAGGAATGAATGGCGACCCATATAAATCCTTAGTTAGGACCCAAATTAATCCTAACACACCTCAACATGCTTCCACAAGCTTCGCATGTAGTGTTAACACTAGGTTGACTATTACCCATACAAACACCATAAAACATTAAGTACATTCTTCCCATTTGATCAAGACGACACACAGACCACAAAAATATCCTTTACATGATCTAGAAAAATCCATGAACCACCTGAGATCCAATAAAGACTTCATCCAAACTCGCATCATAGAAATATTTCAACTCAGAACATCTAGTTAGCCTTATACTAATTTTGACATATGAAACACACACTATACTGTACTAAATCAAGTGAAACCTTGAATACTAAAAGATACAAACATTATAAGAAACTTCCCAAATTCGCACAACCTAGAACCAAAATGTGGAACAATGCGGAGAAAATACATTTCTCCTAGACCATAGAAAATACCACTGAAAAACTAGTTCACACACTAGTGAATATATTTCACTCTACACAACAATCTAAAAACCCAAATTATAGATATCGAAACTACTAAAAACGAAGAAAAACATATCAGATCCATACAGGCATAGCATCAACATAGAAGAAATGTGTAACACATCCCAGAGCATGTTCTAAACACTTGCACAACATTGTTTTCTCTGTTTATCATTTTTTTCTCAAAAGCACTTGGAAACCAAGTACTAGAGACATAATCTAAGCACATTACTTCATTCCAACACATCTCCAAACATTGAAACATAAATATAGCTCCATGTACTCACAACACTTCCTCAATATCTCCACTATACATGCACACAACCTACAACAATTGTTTCCCTCTTTTTCACAATTTTCTTAATATCCTTGGCATCTTCATAATGCAACAAACTTCCTCAACACATAGTTGACATCAATGACAACACCAGCCTATTGAAATCAATGGAAACACCTTCATACTTGCAATAATATACATCATTCTATATCATGTCCAAGTGTATGATGATACTGACAAAAGGCTTTTGCATTAAATTTTAGTGGTAAAAGTTTACTTGTATCAGCGATTGTATCGTAGGTAGTTGAATCATGTTTCTACTTGATAACTGCAACATTATCACATGAAGAGAATCAAAATATTGTGAAAATTGCCTATATCTTTGCCTAAATTGATGAGTTGTACTTGTGGTAGCAACGTGTGTTTCTATGTTATTGGCAGTTTGAGGAGTATTAATCTTAATGAAGTTTTTTTCTTTTTAAATGATGGGTAATTATTTTGATGTATAGCTTTGAATTGATCAATAGAAGTTGATGGAGTGCCCTCATATTGACTAATAATATTTTATAATCATGAAGAGTTGTACATAAGTGTTTAAAATATAGATACTTCAATAAAATCTTATCTCAATGTTAGGTTGTTTCTTATAAACACCCTTTGAATGTCAATGTCAAGAAGACTATAGGAGAGTTGTGAGTAAATCGATTGGTATCATCCTATGAAATCTATTATATTTTCCTTAGTCCCTTGTTTACAATCGACTAAGTCTATTAATTTCACTTGAGGAGCAATGTTTTCCTAAAAATTGTTGGAGAAATGCACTAAGTTGTGTAAAAGAGGTTATTGAGTTGTTTGGAAATGAGAAAATCCATTCCAAAGCTATATCTTTGAATGTTCTATGAAAAATATTTACTAATATCACATCTTCAAAAATGAAATCACTACATAACATAGTAAAATCTAGCACATGGTTTTTAGGATCTCCCTTACCATTATACTTTTCAAATCAAGGCATTTCAATGTTTGGCGATATTGGTGTCTTGAGAATGGAAAATGATAAAGGATTACATGTTTTGAGAGTTTGTTGAGTATGGTGAACTAGTATGAGTGACTAGTGGGTTACTATGTTGCATGTTTATGAGAGGTGATGAACATAACGGTGTTATTGGTGAGGTGAAAAACTGTAAGGTTTCCCACTAAGAAGCCCTAAGCTTGGATTTAGACCATTGGTATATTATATTGTTGATACTATGGTTGGAGGTGAGAATGTGGGAATAGAAGGCATGGTTGTGGGGAAGGAAACTTGTTTTCCAACTTGATTTTGAGCATTGGTGAATGCTTGAGCGCAACTAGTTGTTGTAGGTATGTTAGAATCTACTATTGAGCTAGAGCATTCAAAACTTCTATTCCTTGACAATAATTTATCAACTTCCTAAGGTTTTCCATAATATGCATAGTCTCTCTAGCTAAAGGTTCAATACTTAGGAAATATGTAAGACCTAAATCCTTATCCAATTGTTTAAGTTTATCTTCAAGAACATGGGCAATAGTAGCCTCCAAGTCCACATAACTGTTGGATTACAAGGAATTCATAGGTAATGTATGATTAGGAAGGGAATACAAAATAGATTGGGTAGAGGAAATACCTTGTGTGAAAGAGTTATGGGACTTAGGATTCACAGCAGATGTGGTTACAACGTGAGAATTTATAAGTTTGAAATTACATCTCACAAGGGTATTAGCAGTAGGACACTAGGTCGTCAAGCTCATATGAGAGTCAAAACACTTGAGTAATCCTACTATGAAAGGAAAGCACAAGATAATCATAACAAATGAGACAGTTTGAAAAAATAGAAGGCAAAATCACCCAAAGAATATAGAAACAAACTTGTAATCCAAATCTGAGTGAGTTTTGATAGTTCAAGGGCATGATATGTGGTGCAGTCACGGATGGAGGGTTCAAAAAGAATAGTCCAAACTATGCAACATAGAGTCAAAACAATGGAAATAACATAAGAAAAAGATCTACAACTATGATAGTTTATTGAATTGACAATCTTACATGCAACATATGCCTCATGGGAAAATATCCAGGGTGTGTAGGCCTACTGCAAGGGAATTCAACATTACAACTGGCCAAAGGTCTTATTACAATTCCCTGAAGGGTTGATATGAAAATATCTATATCTAACCACTCATGAATAACTAACTAATGATCTAAAATAAATTATAATGATCTTAAATATGATTCTCAAGCTCCAACAAAGGTCTACATCAGCCACAAAGGTTCATAAATCCAATGAATGATCAAGCATGAAAGTTCAGCCTCAAAATAGAAGAGATAATCCTTTATTAAATCAAATTTCTTGTGAATCCCCAAGATAGATCTCATTGGACCCAAAATGCTTGTGTGATGTCCCATTAGGCTTTGCATGAACTAGAATAGGTATGCACTAAGAAATCTAGAATAGGTCAGCACCAAATGCTTTGATTGTGAAATACAATGAAATTTTGAGAACGATAACTTTCTAAAAACTAATGCAAATGATCTAAAATCTATATATGTGATAGATGTCAATGTGTAGATGCTATATCCTACTCCACGAGCTGAGAAACAATAATACGTTGAAATGTGGAATGAAATATTGAAACTACTACTGAATGAAATGAAAGAAAATAAATGTTTTTGGTTGATATAGGATTGCTTTACAACTAGGGATGCTCCTGCATCAGACACCCGAGGTTGGGAGAAAAGTGAGTCCCTCACTTTCTAGGGCTAAGAGGAAAACCAAGATGGTCCACTTCAACCCAAGAAATCCATGATGAATCTTCCACTGGTCTTCCTTTCCACTTCACAAGATATTCTTTATACTGCTTGTTTCTAGTGCTCCTTCTGGTTCTGGTATCCAAAATCTACTAAGTCTCCTTTAGTTCTTGTTGTGGTAACTACTCCTTCAAATCCACTTAACTGCTACTACCACTTGACTATCCATGGTACTTGTATATGTCTACAATATTCAAAATAGGTGATATACCCAATGTCTCTAGTAACTCCACTTCATATGCATTTCCAGAATTAGACTTCTTTAGAATCTTACATGGTCCAAACTTCCTCATCTTCAACTTATTGTATGCTCCTATTGGAAATCTATCCTTCCTTAGATATACCATCACTTTATCTCCAACAAAAAATTCCTTATGTCTCTAGTGCTCATCTACCTTCTCCTTATACTTATTGTTCATGTCCTCCAAATGCTTCCAAACCTAATTATGCAATGTCTCTAGGAAATCTGCAAACTCTTATACCTCTGCACTCCCCTTATTGTCCATACTAATGTCTCTTAACTCTGTAACTCCCCTGGGATGTGTTTTGATAACAATCTAAAATAGTGTTTTTCTTGTACTCCATTTTACGTAACTATTGTATGCAAATTTTTCTTGTGATAGAACTATATCCCAACTTCCTTCCTTATCTCCTAAACATCTCAACAAGTTACCCAAACTTATATTCACTACTTCTATTTTTCCATCTGCCTTTGGGTGATATGTTAAACTGAGCTTAAAATCTATCTTCATCTTCTTCCACAATGTCCTCCAAAAGTATCCAATGAATTTGGTATCTCTATCTGAAACTATACTCTTAGGTAATCCATGCAATATCACAATCTCCTTGAAAATAAGTTAGCAACATGCATAGCATCATTAGTCCACTTTCAAGGAATTAAATGTGTCATTTTAGAAAAAAATTCTACTACTACCATTATAGAATCATATCCCTTCTTTGTTCTTGGGAATCCCAATTTTAAATCCATGCTTATATCTTCCCAAGCCCTCTCCAATATTGTCAAGGTTTATATAATCTAGTATTTTGACTACTCCCTTTTGCAACTTGAAAAATTCTACAACTTTGAACATATTTCCTAACATCCTTATATATTTGTGGCCAAAAATAATGCTCACTCACCAAAACTATTGTCTTTTGTGCTTCAAAATTTCCTACTAGTCCTCCACTATGCTTTTCTTTAATCAAGTTCTCCCTCATTGAACTCCTCCTAATACACAATTGATTTCTTTTGAACAACATATCTTATTGAATGAAATAATCCAACCATTGGCTCTAGTCTTTCACTACTATTTCCTTACATGCTCTCTAGCCTTCACCAAAATCTACATCATCTTCATACATATGCGTCAACTCTTCAAACCCCAATACTTATATCCTCATCTTTGTCAACAAATTCCTTCTTCTACTCAATGCATCTGCAACTTTTTTTGACTTTCCACTCTTATATTTCAACACAAATATATAACTCTACAAGAACTCAACCCACCTCATATTTCTTTGATTCAGCTTTCCTTGACTATACAAATACTGCAAAGCTTGATGATTTGTATACAATATAAACTCCTTAGGCAATAAGTAATGTCTCCACTTCTTCAAGGCTTGAATTATGACATAAAATTCTTGATCATAAACTAAATATCTTCTTGCACCATTCAACTTCTCATTGAAATAAGCTATAGGTCTTCCTTCTTGACTCAACACTGCTCCTATTACATTTCCACTTGCATCACAATCAACTTGAAATACTTTATCAAAATTTGGTAATGCTAACATTGGTTGTTTTTGCTTCAACAATTCAAAACTTCTTTGTTCTTTGGATGTCCACTTAAATTCCTTCTTACTCCTCTCACTGTCTTTGTCATAGGGTTACAAACACTACTAAAGCTCCTGATAAACTTCTGGTAGAAACTAGCTAATCCATGGAATGATCTCACCTCTCCAATGTTCATTAGTGTAGGCCAATCTACAATTGATCTCACTTTCTCAGGGTCCATTTTCAATCCTTTAGCAGAAATGACAAATCCCAAGTTTACAAATTATGTCTTCATAAAGCTACACTTCTTGATATTAATCAACAACTTATCTTCTCTCAACCTATGCAATACTTGTCGAATGTGCCACAAATATTTTTCTCTAGTTCTACTGAAAATAAGAATATCATCCAAGTAAACAATGACAAACTTACCCAATAATTTATTCAATACTCCATTCATCAATCTCATGAAAGTGCTTAGTGCATTGGTCAATCCAAAAGGCATCACTAACCACTCATACAATCCCTCATTTGTCTTAAATATGGTCTTCCATTCATCTCCTTCTTTGATCCTAATATAATGGTATCCACTCTTGAGATCAATCTTTGTGAAATACTTTGCTCCACTCAAACAGCCCATAATGTCATCCATCCTTGGCAATGGGAATCTATACTTGATAATGATCCTATTGATTGTTCTTGAATCTATACACATTCTCCACTCTCCATATTTTTTTGGTGCAAGTACAACAAGTACTGCACATGGGCTCAAACTTTCTCTAATCAATCTTTTCCTCAAAAATTCTTGTATCTTTCGGTTCAATTATGCATTCTTTGTCGGTGTCATTCTATGTGTTACCTTGTTTGGGAAACTTGCTCCTGATATAAGGTTTATATGATGACTGATACTCCAGACTAGTGGTAAACCATCTTGTACATTATCTAATATGATGTCTCCATACTCTGTCAACAAATCTACTACCTCCTCATTCTTTGCAGTAGGTTTCTCTACCTCCATATTTCCACCCTTCTTTGGAATTAATGTGAAACACATATTCTCATGCCTCAATCCATTCAAAAGTTTCCTTCTATCTACCAAACATATTCTAGAAGTGCCACAAACTTTAGTCTTCTCCTCTTCCTCTAAAGGTATCAACTTAATTCTCTTTCCATTTGAAGTCATGGTATAAGTATTTCTTCTCCCATCATGAATTTCTTTCTTATCATATTTTCTTGGTCTTCCTAATAGTAAATGACAAGCATCCATAGGCATAATATCATACAATACTTCATCTGTATATGACCCAATATGAAATTTCACCAAACATTGCTCATTCACCAATATCTTATTCTCATCTTGAATCCATGCTATCCTATAAGGGTTTGGGTGTTTCAATCTCTCTAGATTCAACTTGGTTACCATCTCTTTTGAAACTAGATTATCAATGCTACCACTATCAATAATAACTTTACATACCTTTCCTCCAGAGTTACATCTGGTTCTGAACAAACTCTTCCTTTGCAGTGGTTCCTCAATCACCTCTTTATGTATCAAATCTCTCCTCATCACCAATGGTTCACCTTTCTCTGGTTTCCCAACTAAATTAGGGGATTCAACATGTTCTTCATCCACATAAGCTACTCTTCAGGTATGCTCAGGTTTCTTTCTAGTGCTTCCTTGGTGACACTCAAATGCTCTATGTCCTTCACCTACACACTTGAAATAGGTTCCTCTAAACGGTCTTCTCTTGGATCTCCCTTCATCTCTTCGAAATCCATCATTGTGGTGAGAATTATGACCTCTATCATTGGGGTAGAAATTTCTATATTCTCTTCCTATGTGGTATGAATTGTTATCCTTCTCTTCACTCCAGTAGGGTTTTATATCTTTTCTCTATTCTGAATAAGGTCTTCTTTCTCTGGATTGTGATTTGTTCCTTTGAAATATTCCTCTTACACTTATTTTTATTTGTTCAAATTTCTTGTTTAGCTTCTCTTCCACCTTCAATGAAAATTGATATGCTTCTTTAACTGATTTCATCTTTACCAGACTCAATTTTGCTTAGATGTTTGTTCTTAGTCCATTGATACATCTTGCAACCTTTTCTTTTCTTGCTTCACTATGTCCAGTCCTAATGATCATCTTGTAGAATTCTTTAGTATACTCCTTCACAGATCTCTCCTTTTGTCTTAGGTTCTAGAATATTTTCAACAATTCAAGTTCATAGTCTACCGGTATGAATTGGTTCTTCAGTTTTGTCACCATTCTATCCCATTTGATGATTTTCTCTTTTCCTCTTCTATTTTTGTCCAATTGAACTTATTTCCACCATAAAGCAGCATGACCTTTCAAATTTTTTTTCACAAATATGACTCTTTCTTGATCTTCAATTTCTTCATATTCAAAGTATTCTTCCCTTTCATTGATCTAATCAATCAAATTCTTTAGGATTCAAATTTCCCGTATAATTTTGAATTTCAACTCTATGTCGCTTACTTATTTTGGAGATCACTTTCAACATCTTCACTTGATCTGATTCTTCTTCTTCACATAGGGCTTCTATAAATTTATTTTCAACTTGATTATCTTCATCATCGCTTTCATCCTCATGCCTAGGGTTTAGGCCTCACCTTCAATCTTCTTCTATAGCATCTATTCGCACTCGCATCTCATGCATCATTTCCAACATCTCATCCATTCTTCCAACAACATTCACCATAGCAAGTTCTCTCCTCAGTCGCATCTCTCCCCTCGACTTTGGTGCACCTACCTCAATTCGATGATCTGGCTATAAGGGTTTCAACTGCCTCACAATCAGTGATCGATTGAAAACACATGTAGTCTATCTTAGGTCAACAATCTATTCACCTCAAGGAATTCCTTTAGGAATCACAAACTAGCTCTAATACCACTTGGTGCAGTCAGGGAAGGAGGGTTCAAAAAGAATAGTCCAAACCGTGTAGCATAGAGTCAACATAGCAGAAATAACACAAGAAAATGATCTGCAACTATGATATTTTATTGAATTGACAATATTACATGCAACATATGCCTCATGGGAAAATATCCAAGGATCATAGGCCCACCATAAGGGCATTCAACATTACAACTGGCCAAAGGCCTTATTACAAATCCTCGAAGGGTTGATGCGAAAATCTATATATCTAACCACTCATGAATAACTAACTGATGACCTAAAATGAATTACAATGACCTTAAATATGCTTCTCAAGCTCCAAAAAATGTTTTTGTTGGCCACAAAGGTTCATAAACCCAATGAATGATCAAGCGTGAAAGGTCGGCCTTAAAAGAAAAGAGGTAGTCCTTTATGAAATGAAATATCTTGCGAATCTCCAAGATAGATCCCATTGGACCCAAAATGATTGTATGATGTCTCATTAGGCTTTGTATGATCTAGAATAGGTTTTCACTAATAAATATGGATTAGGTCAGCCCCAAATGCTCTGACTGTGAAATACAGTGAAATTTTGAGAGCGATAACTTTCTAAAAACGAATGCAAATGATCTAAAATATGGATATGTGATAGATGTTGATGTGTAGATGCTATATCCTACTTTGTGAGCCAAGAAATGATAAGAAATGATAATGCGATGAAATGCGGAATGAAATACGAAAACTACTACTGAATGAAATGCAAGAAAAGAAATGTTTTTGGTTGATTCGAGATTGCTTTACAACTAAGGATGCTCCTGCATCAATATGCCTTAGAACAACAAGGTATTTTTACTAATTTCAAATTTTGGATGTGCTCTATAGCGTTTGAATGTCCTATTCTAAAATTATTTAGGTTTGAGAGTAATTTTTCAAAAATACACCAAATTATTAATATGCTATGGGTAATACAATAATGCATGCAACTTTCAGAATTCCCAAGTAATAAATGTGATTCAAATTGTAATTTTTAGATTGTGAAGCACATAAATTTACCAATCCTAACTTGATAAATCTAGAAATGTAAAAAAATTATATCTTTTTGGCACAAAAACAATGCTATTGTTCACTTTTTCACTATATGCACATGTCTAAATGATCACTTTAAACATTTTCAGATGATATATTTAGATTTGATATGATCTATAGTGATTTTTTTAGTGGCTAATATTCGCTAATTGGCTAATAGTTGAAATTTGGGAATCCAAAATTGGCCAATAGTTCAAGCTATAATGTGACTTGAATCGCCACATTTTTACAAAATTTTACTATAGTCATATTTAAATCGCCAAAGAATTTATTTTATTAAAAAAATTAATTTAAAAATTCACCACAATATTTAATACATGATTAGATCATATTTTCCTGAATTTTATAAATTATAGTAGAAATCTATATTTATTCACCAATAGTATATCGTAATTATTAGTTTCTTTAGGAACATATTTCTAATCTTTAGTTTCCACTATTGATTTATAATATAATATAATGGCCCGTGTTGTATTCCATGAGTTAAAATGTACCCACAATTTATAATGCTCATGGGGCCCACAATTTTAGGTCTCATGAGCATTACATATTGTGGGTACATTTTACCTTGTAGAGTACAACGAGGGTCGTTAGATCAATGATCTAAAAGAAATTTCAAGCCCCGTGAGAATTACATATTATAGGTACATTTTACCTTGCAAAATACAATTAGGGCCATTATATTATATTTTAAAATAATGGTGGCAAGTAAATATTATAGTTTACCCCTTAAACCCATCGATAATTTCCACCCTTGGGCCCCTACTTTTCCATGAGAATTATTTTTAGATTGGATGGATTCTCCATCATAATTAATGCATTTTCCTATTATTTTTCAAGATTTTCCAAAACTTTCTACAAAATTTTAGTGATGTAAAAAAAATTGCCAATAAATTTATTTATTTTTTTGAAAAAAAAGAAAAGATTCACCAATAGAAATTAATATATTTTCCTAAAAAGGAAATATTTGCCAAGATTTTATATCTTTTTTTTAGGGTGGTTTCTTAAAGTTATCACTGATGATCTAATATAAATTTATTAATGCAATAATGAATTAGATTCTCTTTGCAACAATTGAAATTAACCCTAGTAGTCTTATGAATACAAAATGCAATATAATTTTTTCGTTTTCAATGCTTTTTATGATAAATATGAGTGCACAAATGATTAATGCAAACAATCTAAGATCATACTCAGATTTTAAAATGATATATTTCAGATTTTACAAGATTTAGAGTGTAAAAAATAGTCAAGTTCACCAAAAAAATTGATTGGGAAAATGGATCTAGGTCCTAAATCACACTTCTCCCAATGTAGGACATTAAGGATTAGAAAAGATCTCAAATCCACTTGACTACAAACCTCAATGGAAGACTCTGAATGGTGGATCAAGGTTATAATCCTTGTTATAGGGGGGTTGTGTGTTATAAATAATGTGGATTGATTGTTAATTGACTAAAATTTAAGATGCAATTTTGTTCCTAGGTTAACTATGAAAATGCAGAAAACTGTGATAATTTCTAAGAAATATGCAACAAAAAGATAGAAACAAAATTCAAAAAAACAAAGAGAAGACATAGAGGAACTTGGCCTAGAAATTTGAAGTTGAATTGGTTGGTCAAGGTTGTGATGCATCCTAGACTGGACTCCTACTTTTTTGTATCTGGAATCACAAGCCTAAAGCCTCTAGTTTGTAGGTCTTGTTCTTTTGGAGTTACTATTAGAACTTCTTATTTTGATGTAAAAATCCAATTTCCATGTCTTTTCCACTTGCAGGGATTGAATGCATGAATGAGTAATTAGTCTTAAATCTTCCTCCACTTTTCTTTAGATCTGAGAACCTACACACATGAAAGAGGGGAAATGGTTGTGCTATAGAGGGTTTTGTCTAAGTCAAACCTCATTTTGGTATTTCTACCACCATAACAGTTATGATGATGTATAAAGAGAGCTTACCCTTGATGGGGCAGAGGCTAAATGATAAACAAGTAAAAAAATGACTAATGTTGCAACTCACCACTCAAATTTGCAGTCCTTGATGGACTGAAATCATGTACTCATCACATTGAAGGAGAATTTGATTGCTTGATTGAAGTCCTACAAGTGTTAGTACTCACAAAAAACATGATCACAAAACATGAATAAATGTATATGAAAACATAATTAATAATTGACATGATGCTTGATTGGAATAAATGTTGCACTAATGTTGATAATTCTACTATTGACTACTTTTAGGATGCTCAATTTTCTTAATGAAAGTGATAGGATTCATTAGGTGTGCTTAGGATGAAAATGACTAGTATTTATATGAAATTCTTCTAATTTCTCAAAAAACAAATATCGATAGCTGAAAAATGAAATTGGAAATTTAAATAATAAAATACTAAAATTGATATGTATCCAAAAAGGAGCCAAAAAGAGGTGGTATAGGGCGTGGGGCGCCCTAGACTAGACCCATTCTTTTTGGGTTCCAAAGTGTCAAGAGAAAATATTAAATGCTCATTTTTATTTCCCATTGTTTGATTTTTTGAAGATATTTATAAAATGGGTGATTAAATGCATAATTAGGTCCAAGAACATAGGGGGAGCTAAACTTATTGTGAAATTATAAAGTGTGACAATTTTTGACACTACAACACCATATCCAAGTTGCATTTGTAGTTTATTTTTCAGCTTCTCCATGCCTTGTCACACTAGATCTAGAGGTGTATTTAATAAAAGTAATGTTTCATATCCAAGAATAAAATTCCTCTATGTTTCCATGGGATATTTGGGTTGATTTGTCACATGATCTGGAGAAAATTATGCTTGGGAAATATGGGCATTCTTTGCAATGTACCCATTGTGGGTCATAGAAATATTAAAAATATGGAATCTCTCTTTGAAGGTATTAAATACCTAAAAAATCATTTAGGGGAGATGGAAGATGGAAATAATAGGGGAACTTATCAAAGATAAAAACTCACATAGTATTACACTAGGTTTCACAAAATTTAGATCTAGGTATTGTATTTTGTTATTGTACTAATATGGGTTTGTCCCAAAACTTGTATTAACATATTTTAATATTTGAAGAGTGAATTGTTAAAGGTATAATCAACCTTGAGTGATTTTCTTCATGTGTGTAATGTGTATTTTTGGATGTGTGTTAATTAGTTGGCTAGCCATAAGACTATAAAATCCTCATAATGGTTTTGTGATGTATTTTTTTAGAACAATAAAGGAAATATATGGATATGTTAACAAATTATAAAATTAGTCTCATTTAATACTCTATAAACATCTAATAATTTTTTGAAAGTGTAGACAAGGGGGATTTGTTGCTCACGTGTCTCTTTGTTCTCAAGAGAGTCCCAAGGAATGAATTGCCCTAAGCGACCTCAAAATAAAAAGGTGAGAGTTCCAAAATCAGAATGAGGACATCACAGAGGTTTATTGCATAAACAAAAAAGTTCTTAGAAAAAGGACAATAGCGCAACACACAGACAGTAGCATGGTTGTGAGTGGAGTCCAGAAGGTGCACTAGCGAACAGAAAACCAAGAATGTCACAAGAAAACAACAAAGTTCCTACTACTATTCTAACTACTAAGAAATCTTGGAATGCAAGAAAGTAATAGAGAATAATAGAAGTGAAATAAAGTAAAGTAGACTAAGTAAAACATAAATGATAAAGTTAAGGAGAAGAAATAAAATTCTTACTTAGAATAACTTGAGTAATGAATCCTCCAACAAGTAAATATCTTCAATACCTACACACATAAGATCGAGGGAAAATATTGGGGTTGTTTAGGGGTTTGCCTTAGTCAAACACTCGTTTCGGTGCTCCCACCTCCATGGACAACCAAATGGATAGAGAGAAATAATAAGTAGAAATGAAATGAATGTAGGAGTGATAAAAGAAAACCTTGCTCAAGGAGGAGAACCCTTATCACAAAATAGAGATGCAATAGATAGGGTATGTGATAAATCCCAAGATGCTCAAAGATACAAGGCACAAGATAGATATCACTTGCAAGGCTTGAGGAAGCCAAGGAGAGAGATAGAGCTACGAGAGCCAAGAGAGTTGCAAAGAGTGTTGTGAGAGGTTTTGAAAGCATTGTAGCAAGTTGTAGAGAGCTTGTGCAAGCAATATATCAAGAAAGAAAGACAAGATAATGTCCAATGGAGGAGAAGAGAATTCAAGAGAGAATCCAAGAAGCTAGAGAGAAAAATGCCAAAGAGACCAAAGAGAGCAATAGAATGGAAGAGATGGATTTAAAAGAGATAATAGGAGGGAAAAGTAGGTTCTTGAGCCATTACAAGGTGTCTTGGGTCATTTCCATCAACAAAATTAGTTGACAAGTGGCAAGGTAGTCGAAAATGGTCATTTGAACATCAAAATATCACAAGATGCTAGCACGGTGCACAGGCGTCTATGCCGCACACTAGTGTCCAGACACATCACACTACAAAATGATGAGAACAGGAAAAGCACAAGGTTTGACACAAATATAGCGTGTGAAGGTAAATTTTGAAATGGGGTCTTGAGTATCCTAAGAGGGGAAAAAGGCTAATGCAGGGGCTAAAATGAGCCTACACAAATTCTAAGGGAGTGGACACTAAATTGGATACAATAATGTATGTGAAATTGCAAAGGGTACAATTTTATGACATTACATTTTCCCCCACTTTAGCGGGTATATGAATCTACATTAATATGCATGCTAAAAGAAATCTACTAAACATAAATAACATCATGATGTCAAAAGGATGTTGTAGAGGAAGCAAACAACTCTTCAAACCAAAGAAGCGTGCCCACAAGGCTAAAGACCTACAAAATAAACACATTAGACAAGAGAGATCTGCACAAGATAACAAAGTTAGAACATAAAAGGTCATTACATCAAGGGGTTAGAACATATACATGGATAACACACACACAAAAGCACACAAAAAACTAAAGGATTTGAGTTAGCAAAGTGAAAGAGACCTCGATGTAAAAGATTGTCTTAGTACTATGCGTCATCCCCAAATTAAGAAATAACACATAGAATAATTCTTAAATGGAGAGAAGAATGTAAGGATTGATTACTTCAAGAGAATAATGCATACAAAAGACAGGAAAGCAACCAATTTCGAAGAGAGAAATAAGTATATACTTAGGACAAAAAAGATGCAAGTCTTCAATCCAGTATATACAATTTGAGAAGAGAAGAGAAAAGAGAATTTAAGAGAGAGCAAGAAGGAGCTATAAAGGAATGAAAATTCCAAGAGAGATGGCTCCACAGGTACTTGTTCCTATGGAAGATGAACAAAATCTCTTTAGGTGCTCAGTCCTATAGAAGTTGAACAAAACTCTATAGGTTCTTGGTCCTACAGAATTGGTTCCATGGTTTCTCGGTCCCACAGAAAATAAAAGGCTTTACAGGTGCTCAGTCTTGCAAAGGAAGCACTATAGGATCTCGTTCCTACAGGGCTTTATATGAAAGGCTTCGTAGAGTCTAATTGGTCCTTATAGGTTCTTGGTATTATAAGGAAAGCTTGATGCAAAGGAGTTCTATAGGTTCTCAGTCCTACAAAGCAAGAATGATTATAAAAGCTTGTGGCTACTACAAACTACATTGCAGGACAGTCACAGAAAATATAGGTCTAGTCAGGCTACCCCTAAGCTAGATGCGAAGATATAAGACAGGTCTAGTCGAGTTACCTACAAGCTAGACGTTGAGATCAAACATCAGATATTACAAGACACTCAAGAATTCTTTTAAGAAGAAATATTTCAAAGGGGGTTCTTTCGATAGGGAACCCTTCAAGACACCAAGGGGCCCATTTAAAGGAATGCTCCAATTGAAAGACTTAGAGAAGAGAGGGGATACTTAAGAAGTGCGCACATCTCCATAACAAGTTATCACTACCCCTAGCATACAGTGGAGGAGAACCATGCAAGATACTATTATGTCACTACCATAGAAATATTATGGTTGCACATAATAGTGTACGACCATGAATGATAATGATCAAGTAAAGCTACAATTGCCACATAACGAGAAACAACACAATAAAATCTCATGAGAAGATGCTTAGAATCAATAGGATAGAGGTAGACATCAATATCACTTGTCATGCAAAGAAGAGACAAGTGCATCGATAACTGGAAGATTGATGGCACTAGAATCAAGAAGTTGTTGTATTTTATCCTTCAAGGCCTTACATTCACTAGTGGAATGGTCAGGCACTTGATGGTATGCATAGAAAGAATGTTTTTCTTGATCATGCTTATGAAATTTCTTATGTGTAGGAGGAAGAGTAGTTAAGTGGGCCTTGAGAAGCCTCAACAAAATAATCTCTTGCTTAGATAGAGGATGAGGAGCAGGAAGCAATCCTTTATTTTGTGAAGAAGAGTTTGACTACTTAGAAGAAGACATGAAGATAGAAGACAATGGAGGATGAATCAATTCAAGAGAACGAGGTTGAGAGGAAATCATGTCATTCAACCACGGTTTTCATTTAGACTGTTCATATGAGAAACCAAGCCCCAAATTATGTGTACAAGGTGTACAATCTATAGGGACCTAAATGCCTTATTCATTACGCCCACAACCTATACACCCATAACCATATTTAGAGGCAATTTTATATCCAGGGCCATAGCATGTTTGCAAATCTTGAGGAGGATCTACATAGAGAGCATTATTCCAACAATGGGGATCACACTCTTCTATGGGTTTGCCATCATCCTTCTTGATAGGATCACCAAGATTAGACTCTTTAATAAAGATACGATCATTTTCCTCATAAGGAGGAGGATCAGCATTAAGAACATTACAATTTGTGTTCACTTATCCCGTGATGCAGAAGAATAACCATCTTTGATAGTAGGTTTGGATGATGTTATAGGAAGGTCTAAGTGGATCGAGTCAACTTCATATTCACCAACAAAGGAATCTGTAAAGTTTAAGGAACTCCAATCATCATTGAGACATGTATTTTTTTTAGAAGAAGGTGTAGACTCAAAATTTCTTGCTTTAGAAGGGCCTTCTTCAAGGATATCCATCTCAAGAGTATCCTTTGTAATAGGTACTAGTGGAGTAGACATCAACACATTGGAAGACATTGAAGGGACAAGAGTAGGCACATCCAAAGCCTGACCAATAGCTACCATCTCACATAAGTGTATAGCATCAGGGTTAGCACTGATTGTGACTAATTGATTGTTATGAATGAACTTAATAGATCTATGTAAGGTATATGGGACTACACCCATAATGTGAATCCACGATTACCGAGAAGTAGATTATATGGTAACTTTTTGAACTTAACATATACGAGGGTGGGTACAGTAATGGGTCCCAACCTTAAAGGAAAGAATATCATTCCTAAAGGTTGTCGACCAACATTATCGAATCCACAAATAACAAGAGAAGAAGTAGCTAGAGAGGAAGAATCAACATTAATCTTAGGAAATAGATCAATACTACATATATTGAGCACCGAACTGGAATCAACAAGATTACATCTAATGTCGATTTTATTAATGCTAACTATGATCATTAGAGGGTCCACTTGATTTTTTACTTCCAGAGGTGGGAGTTCCTACAGATATAACACAATATTCAACGAATCCGCATGAATATGAGCTATCAATGCATTAACATTTGTCAACCTAGTAGAAGGCAAGAGGATCTTTTGCAAGGCTTCCTAAAGCATACCTTGATAAACTAGAGTAGACTAAAGCAAGTCCCATAGTGAGATCTTGGTTGGAGTAACATGAAGTTTCTCGATAAGGTCATAATCACCAGGTGCTTTAGTTGTAGGTTTAGGTGCCAAAGGAAGACTTGGTTGAGAAGGTGATAAAAAAAGCAGGCTGATCAACACTTTTTTTGTTCCTTCTATTCTTATAAGTATGGGTTACTGCTCTATAAGAGGGAGCCTTACAAAGATCAGGAGAATAATTGTTAAATGGAACATCATTAATAGAATAAATATTTTTAGGGGAAGGACTATTCGGGGTCAAATAAATGACTGGTCTCTTAGGCCTTTTATGGGTGGCAAAGACATAGATGATATCTACGGATTCCTTACAACTTATAGAGGAATCATTTGAAGAAATATGCTCAAAATCTATCCTTGGAGGATTCAATGTGAGAGGAACTTCATCATTCACTAATGCATCATCTCTAGAAGAGAGTGAATTGGAATGAAGGGAAGGTAGAGTAATGTTAAGAAAAGTATCAATGATTTCATCTTCTTACAACAAAATATCCTCTAAAGTAAGAGGAATTTTATTAGAAGGATCAAAGATACCGAGTGACATGGATAAAGCCAAGTCGCCATCACATACATGAAATAGAACATCATTAACACTTTGAATAAAATTAGAAATTGAACTGATAAAAGAATACATTAACTTCATTTTTAAAATAAGTTAAATATGATAAACAATTCCTAAACAAGTCACCCATAGGCCAGTGCATCACATTGATATTACAAAATGGGGTTCAAGGCATCACCTCAAAAAAAATTGGGGAAGGTGTTTTCACGTCAAGTTCACCAAAATGTAGGGAAGGGGGATTTGCTACTCATGAGTCCTCTCTGTTCTCAAGAGAGTCCCAAGGAATGAACTGCCCTAAACTACCTCAAACTAAAAAGGTGATATTTCAAGAACCAGAATGAGCAGATCACAAAGGTTTTCTAGATAGATAGATAACTTCTCAAAAAAAGGATGGTAGCATGGCACATAGATGGTAATGCAACACATTGGAGTCTAGAAGGCACACTAGCATCTCATACGAATTGAAAACTGAGAATGTCATAGGAAAACAACAAAGTGCCTACTACTATTATGACTACTAAGATTTCTTGGAATGCGATAGAGTAATAGAGAATAATAGAACTAAAATAAAGTAAAATAAACCAAGTAAAACATAAATGATAAAGCTAAGGAGAAGAAAGAAAATGCTTACAACAGCCCAATTAATGATGCCTCTAGTAAGTGAATATCTTCAATACCTACACACATAAGATCGAGGGAAAATGTTGGGGATTTTTAGGGGTTTTCCTCAATCAAACCCTCAATTTGGTGTTCCCACCTCCATAGATAGCCAGATAGATAGAGAGAAATAATAAGCAGAAATGAAATAATTCAAGAGTGATAAAAGAAAATCCCACTCAAGGAGGAGAACCCTTATCATGAAATAGAGATGCAATAGATAGGGGATGTGAGAAATCCCAAGATGCTCAAAGATACAAGGCATAAGATAGATATCACCTGCAAGGCTTGAGGAAGCCAAGGAGAGAGATAGAGTTTCAAGATCCAAGAGAGTTACAAAGATTGCTATGAGAGCTTTTGAAAGCGCTATTGTTGCAAGTTGTAGAGAGCTTGTGCAAGCAAGATATCAAGAGAGAAAGACAAGATATTGTCCAAGGGAGGAGAAGAGAATTCAAGAAAGAAGCCAAGAAGCTAGAGAGAAAAATGCCAGAGAGACCAAAGAGAAATAGAATGAAAGATATGGATTTAAAAGAGAGACTAGGAGGGAAAAGAAGGTTCTTGATCCGTTACAAGGCATCCCGGGCCATTACTACTGACAAAAGTAGTTGAAAAGTGGCAAGGCACTCGAAAATGGTCATTTGAACATCGAAATGTCACAGGATGCTAGCATGGTGCATGTACATTTGCACAGCACACTAGTGTCCAAACACATCATGCTACAAAACAATGAAAACGGGAAAAGCAGAAGGTTTGACGCAAAGTTGGTGCACAAAGGTAGCTGCTGAAATAGGGTCTGAGTATCCTGAGAGGGGAAAAAGGTTGATGCAAGGGCTAAAATGAGCCTACATAAATGCTAAGGGATTAGACACCAAAGTGGATACAAGAATGTATTTGAAATTGCAAGGGGCACAATTTTACGACATTATAGAAAGTATGTGTAGAGCCCAACTTATACATTCTTACAAGCATCGTATTTTGTGATATCTAGATTAAGGTATCACCTTTGGTTATAGCTATTACAGTTTTGTATGAACTTAGAGAATCTATTTTTCAACTAGATAAAGGCATTTTTTTAATATTTTTCCACTTTCTCTTCATCCCAGAGGTAACACGCTCAAAATAGCTTAATATAATCATTTTCTTAGTTTAGTCTAATTTAGTGTATTCTCACTACCATGTCTAAATATATATAACACTACAATGGGTTATCATAAAATATATTTATACGATATACTATCTACTCTAATATTTTTATTTACCTTGATTATTGTAAACCATCATATAGACATGAAGTGAAAATTGAAATAAGGATGCACTATGCAATGGATATGGTTTGCATGAGGGTTAGTGTTTAGTCTTTGTGATGATATATTTTATAGCACCTTAGGGAAACCCCCCTTCTTTTAATAGATCCAAAGTGTAGCAAGTCCTTCCCACCTTAATAATTGGTCCTTAGTTACCAAACTTGAATATATGTTTTGTGGTATTCTTCCCAAGTTTGACACCCCTAGCACTTTGGAGACTATCTAGCTTTAAGTATTTGGGAATTATAACTCAAATAATAACTAGGGGGTACCAATCAATTCATCCCTCCAAGCATGCAAATAAGGAAAATTCTAAACTAATGATCCTATAAAATTAACTCAATGAGGTGTTAGGGATCAAAATTTGAGGATACATTCTAACTCGTGTCACTTTAAAGGTACTATTGCATCTTTAATTCAGATAAAGTATAGAGAAGGAAATGTTAAAATTTGAGGATTGAGAATACCAAGGGAAAGGTGTTTGGATAAAGGGATGGCCAAAACTCTAGTTTTGAAAGGTCAATTAGTATAAAGGATCAAGAATTCAAGGTTTAATGGAATGCATGCTATTAAGATAAAGTCCAAAACTCTAAAAAATAGAATGTAAAATGTGGGATTTAGAGGAAAGGGATGTTGAGAAGGAAAACTCTAAAATCATAATAGGAAATGGGATGATGGAAAGGTTCAAGGAAAATGTATGACAAGATGAGTAACTCCTAAAAAACCTAAAAAACCTCCATAAATGAATTTTTTTGGGATATTTACAACTTTTAACATATGATAGGAACATGAAAAAAGATGGAGAATAACACATAAAAACTTTGACCAATGGAGACCCATTACGGAATTTCTCAAAATAATTATAAATGATGCTAAATAAGGCCAAATTTCATAATAAGGTCATGACTTAAGAATAAATGGGCATAGTCAAATGAGGTGCCAATAGGATGGATAGGAGAGATTTGGTTTGGAGAAAGTGGACTAGACATGGTACATTATTTAAATTGGATTATAGTACTTGTGTAATTCTATTGTGGCTTCTCAGGATGCAAAGCAACCATTTGATATGCCAATGATGTGGCACCAAATATTAGACAAAATAAGTGAGAAAGGTTTTAAAACCTTGAAAAAGTATATTATTGTGGATATTTCTAATTATTATCTTGATTGTGATTTCTAAGTATTTTGAGTTTGGTAATTAGAACACGATTGAAAAATATTCTAATAGTAATAAAGTTTAAGGGATTATAAATTTTATTCGTAGAATTATGTTTGATCTAGTTAATGTTCCAATTCTTGGCTGAAACGTCTTGTTATTATGTTTCCTTCATTGATGATTACTCTATAAAGGTTAAGGATTTTTTCAAGTAGAAATCAAAAAAATAGCAAATTTAAATAATTTGAGGCAATTTTAGAAATGTAGAAGGAAAATAAAATAAAATTATTGAGAACTAACCATGGGTATAATATTTCTCTAATAATTTGAGGAATTTCATAAAAAGAAGGAATATTAAAATAGAAAATACTCTATAAACTCCACAATAAAATGGGTACTAAGAGAATGAATAAAAAACTAATGGAAAGATAGAAATATATTAAGTGGCGTTAGTGTAATTAATATTTAATTACACTTGCATAAGTTTACTTGGGAATATTATTTAATTAATTCCTAGGTTGCATTAACTAGGCAATTAGTTATAATGGGGCCATCCCTCTTCACATGTATTTAGGAAATAAGATTCTTTGAGAAATATCATCTAGAACTTATCTTATCATTTCATCATTTCTGAGGTAATTAGTTAGTTGTCACATGTTGTTAGATCAAGACACATGTCAACATCACATTTCATACTACATTTCATTCTTGCCTATTTATACAAAGCATTTGTACATTATTTTACATGTCATAATAGAATCTCAATTTACATGCTCAAGTTGCAACACTTTCTTTTGTGGGTGCTATTCTTCTTGGTTAAGGTCCTCTAAAGTCTGCAACTTCATAGGATTATTGTGCATTCATAATTTCTACATGGCATCAGAGTAAAGCCACTGAAGATTCATCTCAAGATCAAAAATTTGGGCTAAGGAGATTCGCATTGTAGGCTTGAAGGTTTTCATTGAAGGCTAGTTGGCTCCACCCAGGGACCAGCTAATTTCTAGTGCAGATTAAGTCCTCTCTGGCCTCACCATTATGCTCAAAAGGCCTCAAAACCCTAGAATTACCTAAAAAAACATCAAATTCAGAGACTTTTTCCCGAGAGCCATTAGAAGTTTTTTCAGCTAGTGTTTGTCATCCGTACCGTACAGATTGTACGGTCTACAAAAAAAATCACCCCCCTTTGGTATCACTCCGTGGCAAAAAAAAATTATCTGGAGGCTATTTTTTTCAAAAATATTGGGCTTATTTTATATAGTTTGGCAAAATAAATTTGTAAGGGTGAATATATATATATATATATTTTTTTATTTTTTTTTTTGGTCTCGAAGGGTATCCCCGCAGCCCCAGCCCAACGGCCCCCCCTTACACTGGTTCAGGGGGGTGCGAGTGGGAGGCGAGACTAATCCTACAGTCACGGGATAACCAACACCGCCCCCAAGCATCCGTGACGGGGTGAAATCCAGGCCAAAGAGTCAACCCCAAGACCTCAGGGAGCAAACTCGAGACTTAAGACCAACTACTCTAACCCGTGGGGGCATAAGGGTGAATATATTATCACATAGGGTTTTTCTTTTATTCTTTGCGGATAAATCATATTGCAATCATCATGCGAGTATAAATACTTTTGGGGTTTTGATATTTTATTCTGAGGGACCATATTATAAAAAAAATTATATATAAACCACTACGTCATATCATTCCATTGTCAGCTTATAAAGGGTTTTGATTTTTTAATTGCATGTTACAAAATTAAAAAAATCTATATATACTCCCTTTGTCGGCTCGTGTTTTGATTATGTAGGGTGTTAATTTACTTGGTCTACCCACTTGTTTCATGTGGGCCCTGTCCTTTCATTACCCCATCCACTCATTTTCCACCAACCACTTACTCTATCGGAGTTCTTTTACAACCACCATTGATCTCCACCGACCTCTTATCACCGACCTCATCTCTATCGGGTTCCATCAACCTCCCGCCAGCGCCCTCTACCTTAGTCCGCAATCACATTAGGATTTGGGAACTCTGCTCATTCCAGGTAGTGTCACCAACTCTGCCACCCATCAACCGCTCCATTGACACTCATAGGGCGGTGTGATTTTTTAAAACCAGCTGAATTCCCCCTGGTCATATCAACAACCAGGGACCTCTCTTTTTGTAGCCCAGGTGCTTGTTTTTTGTGCCCAGTTAGTCTGCCAAGCCCTAATAGGACAAAAATCTTTTGAGGGGTATATCTTTTCACCATGATATCAAAAATTGACAAACGAGATATCATTGGAAAGGTATGTTAGATAACTATTCATTGGTGTTGTGGATGTCAAATTTTGCATTTGCTCAAAACACACATTAGCATTGTCATTTAAAACAAATCAAAATAAGAACATCCCTATGAAATAATGAAACATGTTAATCATGCAATGAAAGGAATTAAGGAAACTAAATAAAACACATAATAACATGAATCAAACCCTATCTCATAGTGGATTGGTGCTTCTATGGAAAGAAGCCCTTTCCCAATCCTTTGCTAAGCTCCATGATATTGATGATATGAAACTGCTTTGAAGATGATATGAAGTGGACAAAATCAATTCTCAATTGAAGAGAGTGACTTTGCATGAGATTGTGGAGAAAGATCTAAAGATTCTGGAGGATTAAAACAATAGAGACCTCTATCTATGGCCAAAAAGGATAGAAGAATGCCAAACATGGAGGATGTGGGATTAAAGATCCACCAATGAGAAGAGGCCACTTGTCAACTTGTGATAGGTTGAGGAATGAGCACATTTTGGTCAATGTGCCAAAGAGGGGGAGATTCAAATTTGAATTTGAGAGTTAAATGCTAAGTTTGACCTTTGCAAGAGACATGTAAGAGCTCATAAATGCTTTGTTGGATGTACATGTCAACTTGTTTTTGAATTAAAATTTGAGGGAATATTCCTCAAAGATGCCATGTTGATGGAAAATGATGAATTTATAAATGAATTAAAATGCTTTATTGGTGCAAGTGGGAAAAGCTAGAGGATGTAATGGGTGGTTAGATTAGATTAATCAGGATTAGATTAGTTAAGATAATGTTAGATTCTTTTGACCCATTTGACTTAAATGCTTTGCTTTTATTTAAATCAAAAGGGAGATGAAAGGTGATTTAATTAAATAAAGTTTGGTTTATTTAATTAAAAGGATGTTGCAAGATTTGATTAAATAAAGGTTTGATTTATTTAATCAAAGAGGGATAATGATAGGCTTAAATTAAATAAAGTTAATTTATTCAATTTAAATACCTTGGTTTATTTAATTGACGAGCGAATATGATTAGTTAAATATGCATGATGTCAATTTCACGTGTCTACAGGTGTAGTCTATTTTCTAGAATTTTTCTTCCAATAAAAGTTATAATCAACTGAATTCAACTCCCCTTTTTGGACTCAAAGGCTCATATCTTCTAATTATTTTGTCAAAAATCAATGATTCCAGTATCATTCAAAAGGTATTTTAGTGAATTTTTTATCAGTCCATTCCTTTCTATCAGTTTCAGCTCCAGGTACTTTGTATTGGATTTTTGCAATTTTGTGCACTTCCTTCATTACTTGGACATCTTAAAGTTTGAAGAAATATTTTTTTCTTTGGGAAGCATCTTTTTAGTTCCACATTCATATATCAGAGGTTTCACATCTATTTCCATCAGACTTTTGTGCCTTGTACTTGGTTTATTGCTCTAATGGCTTACATAGGTTTTGAGATCCTCACACCTGACAATTATCACACTTGGAAAGTGAGTATGCAACGACTCCTTTGGTCAAAGGGATTGTGGTCAACATTGAATGAACAACAACCTCATTTTACTAGAGAATATGGGAAATTCCAGCATAGAACCAAATGTGAGGAAGCAATGGGGTTGATTTCCCTACATGTTTCCAACTCACTTTTCTTCCACATCGAGGGGTGTGCTACTCCTACAGAGGTATAGGATAATTTGAAATATTTTTTTGGGTCAATTAGTGATATTAGAGCACTACAATTAGAGTCAAAACGTCCATCCCTTTTAGTTGAAATGTTTCCTTCTATTGAATACTATTTGGTTAAGTTCAAATCTTTGAGGACTCAATTGTTAGGATATGGAAAAGACAAGTCTGACAAGGAATGTATCTTTATGATCTTGTCAAAATTGAAAGGTTCCTATTCATACTTTGCTACATCTTTTTGCCCTAATATGAATGGATTAGGAGATAGTTTTGTCATGCCCTCCTTTGAGACATTTTGTGAAAGGTTGACAAGAGAGAAAAAAAAAAGCTCAATAATGTTGACACATCCACTAAGCCTCATGCTTTGATAGAAAATCCATCTAAGGGAAAGGGAAAGCATAAAGGAAATCCAAGACAGGGTCTAGTGATGCCTCAGATCCAAAAGAAGATAATCCAAAGAAGGAGAGGCCTAAGTGTGCTTTTTGTAATGGCCTAGGACATCATGAGGAGGTGTGTTTAAATAAGGAAATACATGAATTGAGGTAGATACTTTAGGATCATAATATCACTCTTCCTTATACTTCCACCAAATCACACTCTTGTTCTTCCACTCATGAGGAGTCATCTCATATAGGTATAGTTGGCACTACAATAGCTGACATACAAGGGAAAGGACATGCATTGATCACTACTTTTGTTAATTGACAGGATGGATGGATCATTGATTCAGGATCCTCACAGCATGTTACTAGCTCTTTTGATCACATCACTCAGGGGTCACTTAGAGCACCTGAGTTTGATAGAATTTTTACTACTAATGCTACTATGGTTCATGTAGCTAGTATATTTGATGTCACTTTGGGTACAGGGCATGTTCATGATGCAATATATATTCCTGGGATGGCACATAATCTTCTTTCTGTTTATTAGCTTACACAAGGAGTAACACAGTTGAGTTCACACGTGAGTCAACACTTATTCAAAATGAATTCAATGAGATCATTGTTGTTGGAATGGTTGATCATCAGTCCAGGGTATATACCTTCTCCCACTTTTGGAATAATGATAATCCACATGTTCCTGGTTCTCCTGACTCTAGGGTGGTAAGTAATTCTCACCATGGCAGTGGTGGGTGGTTGGACTTGGATCTTCTTAGTATGGAACCACCTTCATCTCCTATCCCCTCACAATTGATATTTGTTTTAGCACAGTAGGATGCATTCACCTCTTCAGATTTGTGGTATCCAGATGGTTTTGTGTCAAGTCTTGTTGATTTGTCTCTTCATTTCTCCATAGATCTTGATGATCTTCTTGAGGGGACCACCCTTCATTATGGTGGACTATATAGTCTCCAATTTTGATCTTGTTTTGTATCTTGTGATGGTTTTAGCTCTTGGGGGTATTGATGTTGAGACCTCCAAACATTACTCTTCCATCATTTGATCTTTTTCTACAATTCATCTATTTTTTGGAGAGGGGTTTTCTTCACACTGGGTTTTCCCCTTTTCTCTATTTGTGAGAGATTAGTTGTGTTCATTTGCATTTGTACATGGGTACCTAAAATGGCCATCATGTAGTCGAAACCCATCTTTGCATCATCATTGCATTAACATTTCCTCCCTAAGTTGCACTTATGGGGGGTGTTGGTGTAATTAATATTTAATTACACTTGCATAAGTTTACTTAGGAATATTATTTAATTAATTCCTAGGTTGCATTCACTAAGAAATTAGTTATAATGGGGTCATCCCCCTTCACATGCATTTAGGAAATAAGATTTTTCTAGAAATATCATCTAGAACTTATCTTATCATTTCATCATTTCCTAGGTAGTTAGTTGTTGTCACATGTTGTTAGATCAAGACACATGTCAACATCACATTTCACACTACATTTCATTCTTTCCTATTTATACAAGGCATTTGTACATTATTTTACATCTCATAATAGAATCTCAATTTTCATGCTCAAGTTGCAACACTTTCTTTTGTGGTTGATATTCTTCTTGGTTAAGGTCCTCTAAAGTCTATAGCTTCATAGGGTTATTGTGCATCCATAATTTCTACAGTGGTCCTAATACAAAATATTTTGGTGGGGTTGAAATTAATAGTGCTACTTACTATTTGGTAAGTATTTATCCTACTTCCCTTTATGATAAGATGCCATAGAAAGTGTGGAAAGGTAAAAATCCATCTATTGCACATCTTAGAGTCTTCAATTTTCTAGATTATGTTCATGTTCTTTGAAATATGGTCCAAGTTGGATTTCTAAGATGAAAATGTACTTTTTATTATTATGGTAAAAAATGCTAAAGGTTATAAACCTTGACATATTTTAACTTTGTAAAATAGTTTGTTGGAGACTAGTGTTGACATTGATGTCAACGGGGAGATTGTTGGATATTGTTGCACTATGTTGTCTTTAGTGTTGCCATTGATTTCAACCTATTGCAACCTCTAGTTTGGTTGTGATGAAAAGGTACTTGTGGTTTTGAGCAAGTATTATTCATGCGGCTAGTTCAATTGGTTTCCAAGTGCTTTTGAGAAAATTTGAATAGAGAGTGTACAAGGTGACAAAGTTGTGTTCTGCATTTCTTCATGGTTGAATATGTGCTTATGTGGTTTAGATATGATGATTAGAGGTTTTATATCCAGATTTTCAAGCTCTGGATCATGCAGAAGTGGAAGATGTGTTTGACAGTGTGTTGTTTGTGCAGAAGGTTGTCTAGGAAAAATGGAATTTCTCCGCATTTCTCCACATTGAGGTTTCTTGTCTTGCAAATTTGGGAACGTGCTAATATTTTCTATAATTAACTTTCCCTATATTTTTTGGTATTATTGTTCTGCAAGGTTGGTTAGTGAGTTGTATGTCTATGGAAATGTGGTTGGTTGCACAAGATGATAGTATTCTTAATTTTAGATGGTTGTGTTAGTGTTTCTAAATATTATAATGGTGTTGGAATATTCTGGGATGTTGTGTGGTGTTTCTATGTGGTCTGTAGGATGTTTACACACTTGGTGAAGTGTGTATGTTGTTGTTTGTTAGCATTGATACAGGTTTGGTCGACCTAGCATGTTAGCACTGATTGAGAAGATGGTTTTTTGTTTGAGGAAGCATGGTGTTGTGTGTCAATGTAGATTTGGGTCATGTTTAACCCTTGGTGTGGTCTTCCTTCACTTCTTTCCATCATAGAAGTGTTTGGTACCGACTTATTTGGTGGTTGCACATTTGAGGTGCATACATTTTATTAAGGCCAACCTAAACAAGGTTGTTTGAGGTCGCAGAAGATATATAAGAAAGGTTAATTGTTGGAGATGTGTTTGGTGTGTTGTGTTGTGAAAAAATATGTAAGTGTGATCAAGTGTTTTGATTTAAGTGTAAACTTAAACACCTAAGGATACTGGAAGCAGTGAGTAGAAGGTATCTACATTTTTAGTGTACCTGAAGTTGCTGGAGGTAGTGAATCAAAGGTTGTGGATGGTGTGGATTTTTTGTGGTGGATCTTCATGTTTCTTTGAGGTAGTGAACCTCCTTGTAACAGTCTTCTTCTATTCTCTTCTATTCCAAATAGTGATTCCTTTGGGCAGTGAGCCATTCTTTTCTTCTAGGCAGTGATCCTTTTGTAATCAATGTTGCTATTCATATATATGTGATTTAATCCTCACAATAGTTTTTCCTTGATTAAGGTTTTCCACGTAAATCTGGTGTTCTATTTTGTATGGTTGTTGATGTGTTAATGTGTTGATGTTTCACTTGTTTATATTCATTTTGATGCTTAATAAGGATTTGAAGATTCATGAGGGTTTAAATGTTTTAATGTACAACTAATTCACCCCCCTCTCAATTGCCATGTGTGTCTAACATAGTTTACTCTAGAAATTATTATTTTTGGAAAAAAAATTCCTTATTTAGTTCACAACCAAATGGAAAAGAAAATAATAAGATAAACTTTGAGATCAATAAATAAAAATATGCATCAAATAATGAAAAATTTGGTGCAAGAAGAGGACTTGAGATAAATTTCAGATATAGGTGATGAAGAAAATAAAATTCTCTACGATGTTGATAAGATTATGTAGGAAATATAAGCATGTTGAAAAGTATGTGCCACTAGAATTTATTTGTGTGTTTGATTTATATTATACTAATTATAAACCTAGATCTATTATGAAATATCTTTCATCAAATAAAATAAATTATTATAAATAGGCCATGAAAGAGGAAATAGTGGGCATGAATAAAAATGTATGACCTAGGATCCCATTGATCTACCTAAGAGAAGAAATCCCATAGTTTTCAAATGGATTTTAAAGAATAAATTTATTACAAATGATAAGTTATAAAAATATAAGTCTAGAATCATGGAAAAAATAATATTCTTTAGTGGAGGTAAAATATTGGTGAAATCTTTTCTCCTATTAGTAAACTTGATTCTAGTTGATTCTTACTTTCTGAAATTGTTGCTTTTGATATTGAAGTTGAAAAAATGAACATGAAAAAATCATTGCATTGGGATCTAGAAGAGGATATTTTGGTGCAGGAGCACCTGTTTGATCACATGCCTCCATAAGGCCATATTGAGTCATTTGTTCCATTTTGAAGTCTTAATGTTGTAATAAGGCCTAATGAGCCATTTTTTATATGCATGAGTGTTGTGCCCTCAGCACACATGCCCCATTTGGAATGGGGACCCTCTTTTTCTTTTTCCTTGTCAGGTCATTTTTGTCATCGCCTCGTTTTGTGTGCCCCATTTTAGTGTCCTGCATGGTCAACGAACCTGCAGAGTCTCATCTTGAGTTGACCGTGTTTCGCCCCTTCAATTCTTTGTAGACGTGCGATCTTCCAAAAAGATTTTCTTGGAACAACCCATTGATCTATGTCCTTCCAATCCGACCCCAAATCCTCCTTGGCCATCGGTTTGTGAAACAAGGTTTAGCCCGGTCACAAGTCCCGTCTTTTAGGCCCCAGACCTCCCACCATCCGTGAATTTGAATTCACCAACCCGTATCCTCCATCTGGATTATCATGCCATTAATGGCAGGGGGCATAAATATTGGACCCCGACCTGTCATTTTCACTTGTCAGGATTGTAGAGGGAGATCAGAGTGCTTTTCAAAGAAGATCACTGCCTTCGTCGATCGTCGCCCCCGCACCCATTGCCGTCATTCGCCGAACCTTAGTGGATTGCACGCCTCCTCTCATCAGGTTCCCAAGGTAGGTTTTTTGTTTTCCCTCCCAAGAAGTCTCTATGATTTTAACACCTAAAATGATAAACCACATGGGTTAAGGTTACTTTTAATTGATAAAACATGACAAAACTCACAAAACCCATTTCTTAGAATCGTCGAAAACCTCTGTCGCTTCCCATAAGATTGATCTGGAACTTAACCTGCATGCGGCTGTTCTTCGCTCAGGGGCATTCGCGTCATCTCGACCCAGGCCTCTCCATCTCCGACAGGACTTGTCAAAACAGAACACCTTTTTCAAAATGGTCGCACCCTCTCTCGGGCCCGGCTCATCGGACTTCCATCAGCAGTTCACTGTCAAGCATTGCAAATTTTGAACTTTGAAGTCGGCCTCCTTTTTGGCCTCACAGGGCCTACACCCCCGAACTTCCACGTCTGGGATTCCGCCAAGCTCCTGCTATTCCCGAACAGCGGAAGGACCCCGTCCGCCCAAGCCCCAAAGCTCACCTTGTAATTCACTGTCTGGTGTTGGTCTCAAACCAGTTGCCCGTCATGAACCCGGGACTCGTTCCGCGGACTTTCATCCATGAACTTCCATGGATTCTTCACTATTTCAAATGGCGAACCTACAACGACCTCCCGCCTTCTGGGTCCCGACCTACCTTTTGTCACGAGGGTTTCAATTCATCGAACTTTAATGTCCTTGCCCTCGCCGGACTCCGCCATCCAGAACTCCGTCCTATCCCCGAGGGTTCAAAAGAGAAAATTGCACCCGCCTTTCTGACCTCCGACCTCTGCCAACCTACTCGCCGCAAAAACTTAATATGAAAATCTAACACCCAAGCTAAGTGTTGGGTCTAGTCCGCTAGGCCGCCCCCCTCCAGACTTTCGTCCGACGATTGCCATTCTGGACGGCGAAAGGATGACGGCTTCCCAGCTTCTCAGGCCCGAGCACTTTAAAAACTGTAAAAATATCGACCACCCTTGGACCCTCCGGGTCCCGGACCTTGGAATTCCGTCTCCAGAATTCCCTTTATTTTTGGTCATTTCAAACAGCCAACCCCAGACGACCTTCTGGCACTGTACCTCCAGATGCTCCCAAATTGATCCAAATGACCTCAAATTTAAAATCCGATCTCGACCCACGTGCTCAAATTTAGCCCTCTTCGATACAAAGCTTTTGAACCATCAAAATTCAATTGGAAGAAATCTCTCAGATCACACTACCTCGTTTGCCCTTTCAAAATAGCATTTTGGCTGGGGAAGTCCGGGCCTCTGGGCCCAGAATGTCTGAAGGCCCTCAATTGAAGGACTAATGACATCTGGAAGTAAAAGTATGATTTTATGAATGATAGATTGTCTAAAGTTGATTTCGTCCATGGGATTTCGACTAACATCAAAGCTTTCATGATCAGTTGCATTAACTATGCCTTTGCTTGCAGGATATATGGAATAAGGTGCAGGACCCTTGGGCATAGCTATGGAAAAGGAGAAAGGAAAGAAATCAGGCAAGACTCCTCATGGAAAAGAGGACAAGGACCAAATGAAGTACTAGTTCCAGGGTGAGCCTTTGCACTCAAAGGTTGTCACAGACTAGAAAGAAATCACCGACACCAATATCAGCCATGTTGATATTGATGAATTTAAGCAAAGGGTCAGAGTCAACCCCACAACCAAGAATGCAAAGTTGATTAGGAAAAGCAGAATCAAAAAAGTTGTGGGCTTCCCCCCATCTCTCATTGCCCCTGAGCTAGTCATGGTCTGTCGGCAGGCCTATCAAACCGAGACAAGGACCATCGTCAACAGAGAAGGTAATATTCTAGCGGATATGTCAGCTGAGGGAATTACAAGGACCTTGTACATTCTCACCTTCGTCGATATGGAGATGCCTACCATAGAGGAATGCAAAGTAGCATGTGACGACAACCCGACAGGCTGCAAGAAGTTGATAAATCAGCACTAGCTCAAAGAGAAACGAGGTAGCGCTGCGAAGGTTCCTCAGGAACTCTTCTGCAGTGATTTCCATGAAGATTATCATGACTTAGTCACTATGCTGAGTAGGGTGATGGGTCTCCCTACTGCTGCCTTCTTTCAGGAATGGATGGTGTACTTCATTGAGCAGATCCTCCGCAGGAATGAAGACGTCACCACAAAATCCTTGTTCTATTAGGGAGGCATAATAAGCGACTGCTTCCATGAGTAGTTCAGGAATGTGAAGAAAAGCTCCAAGTTCTACATGACCTCCTATCTAGTCTACTCCTTAGCGGACCAGAGACGATACAATGGATTGTTTGTGGCACCCGATCAGGAGCAGGGTCAAAAATTGAAGGTTTATGACAGGTACCCCCAGCTCTAGTACCAGAATTTCAAGGAGTATTGCAGGGTAAACGACGCATTCATTGGCCATATCATCAGAGTGATTGCAGGAGATTTAGAGAGAAGGGTCTCTCACAGTGCTCGGGCATTCTTGAAACAATACACCTTCCTTTTCATTCAATACCCAATGTTCACGTACATTCACACACAGGGCTTCACAGAAACGTCGAATAAGCTGCCCTAATACCCCAATGACTGGATCATCCTATTAGAACTCTCCCGGAAACTCCAACACATACAATCAGTCCTCAGCGGAAAACACTTGGCGGGGATCTCCTATCCCTAAACTTTCGGCCAAGGAATGTATAAATTACAAACTTCCCAGTGTGCTGGGAATTTTAAGAAAGAATTGAATGATTATCATTTCCACCTACATACCGCTTGCCCGTGAATGGACCCATATGGACATATAAGGAAAGCACTAGGGACGGGGTTCGCCCATCTACACCACGTTCAGGACTTTTGGGCAGATTGTTAGGACGACAAGGAAGTGTGTGTAAGGCACTATATGCGGATGACTACGTACTTCATAAGAAGGGTGCAACCGTTTTCCATACCAGATTAGGTCAAAGAGGACGAAAGAACCATAATGGACCCCAGATACCCTACAGTCGCCAACTTGCCACTACCAACAATAGACTAGGACAAGTAGGAAATCGATGATCTCGACGTTATAACCAAGTCGATCTTGGCCCGTACCAAGGAATGGGTGGATGGACAAGTTTCCCGGTTGAAACAGCAAAGGGTGATCCTAACATATGAAGGGCTAAAGAGTGAGCCCAATGCCACCAAGGATGTCGTCACCACAACTTCAATAGGCATGACATCCAAATCTCCTCCAACCACCAAATCTAAGAAGAGGAAAGAAACAAAAATGAAGCAGTCTCCGGATCCCAAAGTATACGCAAGGAAAGATCCAGGAGGCTCACCTTCCAAAAGGCTCAATCAAATAGGAGGCACCACGAAGCAGCCCGTAATCTAAGAGGAAGAAGAAAAACGTACAGATCAATTAAAACCTCTTTTGGCTCTCCTTGTTTCAACTGCCCCATCATCTACCTCCCTAGCCATGGTTGTCACATCCCCGCCAGCAGTGGACATCTAAGTCCATCTTGCCCCTTCACCTCCGACCAAGCCTATAATAGTGATCGAATCTTCCTCTGTCGTAGCTACTCCTCCTTCCTCCGCTGCCATGTCACCTACCACATCACTCCCATTAGCTACAATGATGGCACCGATGTCTACTCCCACCTTGCCTGAGGCCTTCTACAAACATATGCAGAATCTCCCCTCCGAGCTCTCTCAGATCCTTATGGATCACACTCCTCAAATGGCTCTACCATAGGTCCTCGCTACTACTAAACCTTTGCAGCCTCCAGCAGGACCACTGGCTATGGAAGCCACCATGCTAATTTCTGAGGAGTGGGAGAGAAGGGAGCAGGAGGCCTCAAAGCCATTTGAAGAGGAAGCCGACGAATACCATGAACACCTGGAGTATGAGCACCAAACAATTGATAGGGTGGTTTACGACGAGGAAAGAATAGGCTCTTTCGAGACCAGGGATGAGGAGGAGGATGTCGATGGTAGGTTCATCGTACAAACCTTCGATGATGATCTTGAAGAAGAGATGGCCCGACAACTGAAGCCTGATGAAGAAGAGGAAAAAAGGTCACCTCTCAGAGAAGAAGGACAGCAACAAGAAGACAAGGTAGAAGAATACGTGGAGCTCCCTACAGGGGAACTGCAGGAGGGTATGTTGTCCCCTTATCAAGAGAAGGAAGATGTAGGCGAAGACAGGCCTGAGGGTGAGGCCCAAATTGTTAAAGGCCTCAAAATTGAGCGGCCCAAGGAGCATGTGCATGAGGTTGAGAAAACTAGAGAAAGGAAAGGGAAGGAAATAGGGAAAAAAGAAAGTCCCCAGGAGCGATTACCTACCAAGCCTCCCATCAAGCGCTTTGTGTTCATTCAGGACTCTGATGAAGAAGAAGGAGATGCTGCTAAATTGGAAGAAAGGGCCCCTGGAGTTAAGAAAATAGAGATCTTAGCCGAGGTTGGTGAAAGTGATCATGAATCACCTAAGGAAAAGTTTGTTATGCCTGAATGGCTAAAAAGACAGCTTGAAAAGAAAACTCCTGTACCAAAGGACCCAAGAGCTAGGTTGGAGGCTATCTTAGCCCAAACGCAGGTCAAAACTAGAAAAGAGAAGAAGCCTAAGATTAGATCCAAGGTAACAATGATGATTTTGGGTCTCAAGCAGTGCAAATAGCCACGTCAATGGTGGGTAGGGAAGGAATAAGCTACAACATCACCACCATTGATTTAAGAACTGCTACCAGGAAATAGAAGCTGGAGCACCTCGAAGAGTCTGTAGCCACGGTGGTACATATGATACAACAGGACAAAGTTTCAAATGACAAGCTTAAAGCTCAGGTGGCTGATCTAACAGCCTACATCCAACAATGGTCCTCAGGTGAAGAAATAACCACCACATCCGTGGCTCCACCACAATTGTTGTCCAAGGAACAGATTGACAAGCTAGAGAGAAGAAAGAACTTGGACAAGACTATAGAAAGCTGGTTCTGATAGGTCCTGTATGTCGGGAACATGGGTATTAGCCGGGTTGTTCGAATAGCCAACAAGTTCTTGGACCTACAGCAATCTCTGGATATCACGAAGAAGCTTTGCACCGACTTCCCTACAACGTATGACTCCACCTATCCAAAGATTGAGGCCATCCTCCAGTTACCAAAAGCCACATGGGAAAAAGAGCTTGCATTCAAAAGGGATGATCACTGGTTGATGGATGTGTGGAGGCGATATTTTGACAATAGAAAGGAAAGCTTGGAGCAGATAATAAGTAAGGTGGATCTAGACATCGAATGGGTCACAGAAATTACGGCAGAATGCGCTTGATATCTCAAGCTGATGACGGAATATGACATGCCCGTAGTACAGATGGATCCAGAAAAGGTAAAACCTTACTTTTAGAAGAAGATGGAGGATGGGATGTCCAGTGAAATAACAGTGGAATGCATGAGGTTTTCCACCTGTGCCTTCGACCAATCAGAACTGTTTAGAGATCAGGGCATAACATATGATGAAGACTTGAGAATGCTTGAAGATAATGCAAAAGAATGGAGCTACCAGATGCTGCGATACAAGATCATTGAGGTAGACAAGCTCCAGCCAATTATTCTTAAATTCATGGAATATTCAGCTTTGAAGAAGTAGGAGAACAGCCCTACTATCAATGAGGAGCTCCCAAATGAATAGCTACAGCAAAAGAGCAATCAGCAAAAGATAAAATGCTATAGTGCTAGCACTAAGTGACAAAATAGGCAAAAGGACAAGAATGTATTTTTAAATTGTAATATATTGAGGGTGGGTGAAACCCTATTTTCTAATGAATTTTGGCCACACAATGAGAATGAATCTTGGCCATTCATTTAACTTTTTGGGCACTATAAATAGGGGTCTCCCCTCATTTGTAAAAGGGAGTTGAGTTGTTGTAAAGACATGCTGAGGAAAAATTTTAATGAAAAATACATTGACTTAGTGCATTTTCTGATTTCTTCACATGTTTCATGATTCAATTCCCATTATTAAATGTTTTACTTAGATTTATATTGTTGTTCTAGTTGGTTGTATTCATGCTTTGATAGATTTTAGAAATGATGTTCCGTAGTTGTGAAAATTCCTACTATGTAGATGCCTTCTTAGTCATACTTTTTTGTTGTTTGTTGCTGGTAGATAGCTGTGTAAAGTTAGTCTAGGCTTAAATTCAAAGCTTCTCCGCACTTTTATCTTTCTTCATGCATGCATATGGTAAATGAAAGGTTAAATATTTGCAGACCTTATAAGTTAGCACAAATTTCATGAGACTGTGAGATTTCTGGTTAAGTGAAATATTGTTTCCAGGAAGTTGTCCATTGCAGGAACTCCATAATTACTATTCATAGTTAGTTGTAGATCCAGGAACTTTTCATCTTCCCTGCTCTTTTTTCTTTTTTTAGAAATAGCCTATACTAAGGTTCATTGCACATTGTAAAGCCAAACTTGAAGAAACATCAAATTTTTGGGCCGCTATCCGAACCTATAGCAAAGTGAAACTTGACCTCCATCTCAAAAGCTTCAGATTTGAAGATATACCTTGTATCCAACTACGTACGTTCACCATGTGATTACCAACAAAATCACATCAAAATCAACTGAGGAGTTCCATGCAAGTTATGACTTGACACCGGAGAGACCTTGGGGAGATTTTCAGCAACTTATCATTGGAGATTTCCTTT
>VDFB02333829.1:0-59356 GCA_007258455.2 Sequoia sempervirens | reverse complement strand
GTTCACACCTCCTTCCTTCCCCCCTTGGCTGATATCTCAAGTGTCGAAGCGGAAGAAGCAAATGATCTCTCCAGAGGAGCTCGACCTTGAAGAGATAGTCCCTCCAAAGGCTAAAGGGAAGAAAAAGGAAAAAGTATATTCAAGGCTAAACATTGACAAGACTGGCCATAAGTATGTAGAGATTGGCATACCACCACAAGAAGGAGATGTCAATATGGAGGACTACACGATAACAAGAGTCCAGCTTGGCAAGGTTACTAATGAAAGTGCAAAAGCAGATGCGCAAGTGACATTGGATATCTTGGCTGGAAGACTGGATAAAATGGAGCAAGCTCGCAATATGTACAAACAGAGGGCAGCATTATGCCACTGTTGTAAAGAGACTTGCGGGATCTCCAACTAATGCACAACCGCTGACAGTGGTAAGTATTGAGAACCCAGCTATCAAGAAAGCTGAGTTCGCCTCCAAAGGCAGGGTGTTGTATGATTTCGTTGAGAAGATCATAGAACACGGATCTCAGATCATAATTGTTGCGGACGAGAAAACTACTTTGTTGGCCAAGCTCACCACAGAGCTTGATAAAGAAAAAAGTGTACTTTCCCAAGAGCGCAGAGATATGGAAAAATGCCTGCTGTCGTGGTCACAGATGAAGCAAGTAAAGCTCAGTAAACTGGTGGAAGTTGGGGTAATTCCTGACAAAGAAAAGTTCATTGAGGTAAGAGAATCCTTGAAACATCGAATTCAAGTAATTCAATCTCTTACGGAAGATCTCCACCAAGTGCAGGAAGATGTCGAAGGGCATCGTGTTATTCTTGAAAAAGGTATTAAGGAGTTACCAGGACAACTTCTTGAGGAAAATTGTATCTTCCTGCCAGCCATAGAAATATCCCAGATCTTCAACGAAGCCATCATGAAGTTGATTGACAGCGCAGACTTTTCAGAAGCCTCTTTGAACGTCATTTGTGATACAAGGCTCGCATTGGATAACCTGAAAACGCATCTTGACAGGTGCAAGAAGGTTCACTCATCTGCGATGAGATCGATCACGAGAATTCACACCATTGTGGATTACACCATTGGTCCAGATGAGAAGTTCGTGCAAGAGACTAGGAAGAAATACAAAGACTTTTGCGCCCAAAGCAAGGAAACATGAAGGTTCCTGATCTCTAGTGTTAGACATTTTTGATGCATCCTTTTATGCATCTTGTAAATATTTCTTGACATCTTATATGTCTTTTTGTAAATTGTAATTGCACCAAGTTCGAAGATGTAATCTTTTGAAAACAAATTACACTTTGACTTTGATCAAAGTTAGGTGAGATCTCCTTAAATTGCTCACCCAACTTTCCTTGATTTCCTCAAATTGGATTTTCCTAATTTTGCTCATCCCTCTTTCTATATAATGTGAGGGATTTCCTTTGTATTGTTGATCCTTTAGTATTTTGCAACAAAGTGTTGCCCTTTTTGAAGCAGAATTGTGAAACTTTGTGTTCATACTTTGTGAATGAAATCTGATCAATAAAGAAGAAGATTGCAAACCAGACTTTGTGTTGGATTCGATAATCTTATGATTGATCTCATTTGGTGGTGATTAGCTTATGGAATCTGAAGAACTCTAAGTAATTCATGTAAACTTTGTGTTACATCCTTTATTTAGATTTACATTTGTGTTTTGTTTATCTTTGGTTGAATGATCTACAAGACTTTGTGCTTGTAATTATTCATGCTCTTTGGATACTATTGTTGAATGATCTACAAGACTTTGTGCTTGTAATTATTCATGCTCTTTGGATACTTTGGTTGGATAATCTACAAGACTTTGCGCTTGTAATTGTTCATGTTGTTCGAGGAATTGCTGCATCTAAGAAGACTTTGTGCTTATAATGCGACAAACAACACACCTATCACAAATCCACCATTGATAAAGCTACGGAACAACTTTGTGCTTTCATGAGCTTTCCCTTTTATTTTACTAGTTTATTGTTAATCACTTTTGGTACCTCTACACTTTGCTTTGACAAGATAGAGGTATTGGCATTACTGCTTGTTGATCGTTTAAAGTTATTGTGAATTGAGAACTTCCAAAACTGAAGCATTGTAAACATCTTCTCTGAAAAAAGAGAGAAGGATGAATGTAACACACCCCCCCCACTTCGTAAGTATTGTGTACATTTTGTAATTACTTTGTTTGTTTTACTATCGCTTCTATCAGCGGTAAGAAGGGCGCCTCCCCTTTCTGAGAGGAGAGATTCACATCTCACATAGCTGTGGCTGAAGTCCTAGTTGTGTAATCTATCAAAAAGCTGATTACATAATTTTCACCCAACACAGTTACTTTTGTCGCATAAACTCTGATTGCCAATCTGGGTGCTTTAAAAATCATGATGAATATAAAAATATTGTGGTGGTACGGAGCAGATGATTGGATTAGGATGTGGCATTAATTGTATTAATGATCATGAATTCTATCAAGTACGCATATGGTTGAGACTATGCAAATTTGAGAGCTAGTACCACTCTAAATATTGTATGAAAGTATAATGCCTCTAAACATCAGGCATTGAAATATTTCTTTTATATCATTTTCATTTTCTATTTCTATGGTTATGCATAATGTTTTATACTTTATAGCTTTGGACCTTTTCAAACCTTTTTGAAATTTCTAACTTTGGCAAACCTTTTATCTCAAACTCACCAAATTTTTCATAGCTTCTTAATATGGTTGCAAGGCCTGGAAAAGTTCCCAAATCAAGAATCACACAAAGACATGTTGGGAATGGCCTAGAAATATTTTATACAAATGTTTCCTTAAATGGCAACACCATTGAATACATTTACTGAGCCCAACAAATTTTTACACAAACAATACATTTCAGTGCCAAAATGGACAATTTCTAGGAAGGGAGCCTTTGAAAATCCATGTGAATGGTTTTAGTATTAAATGCCAGGAAATATCATGTCTTAGCATTTGCAATGATGGCATGCCAATGTATAGAGAAAATACTAGTGTTTTGGGAAGGAAATCTAGTCAGACCAAATGTGATGCTTTTGTGCATAGTTTTAACCCAAACTAATAAACTTTTAGGAGGCATTGAAGTACGAAATTGTGCTAACATATCAAACTTATTGGAGTTTCAACGTCTTAGGTGTAAAGTGTTATCCTTTTTATGAAGCATACAAATATATGATAAAGGATCTCTATATCCATTTTTTAGAATCAAATATTTCCTGTGTTGCTTCCCTATTACCTACAGCTTGTGGCCTCACAATTTTAATGGTGCTTCCATTTCAGACCATACCACTTTCCAGGTTTTCATAACCTAATAGTATACATTTTGGCACAGACCAATTATAGTTTCTTCCCCACTTACCATTAACTCACAAATCAATTGGGACCTTGAATGATTTGCTGTCAAACTATGTAACAAAGATCAAATCTTATGTATGCTTCTAGGACTTATTTCAATTATCCAAAATAAAGAATAAACTGCTAATGCTTGGAACAAACACAAAAAAGAAATAATGGTAAATAGAGGGCCATCACAGTTGTTATAGCAACCAGCAAACCTACCTCATTTCCTTTCCATTTTGTTATTTCTAGAAAGGACTTCAAGCATCCATGATAATATATTTTATGAGGTTCAAATGCATCAACCTTTGAAAATGTTAAAATATCCTTCTCTTTATCATAGTACCTACAACAATATAAACAGCGTAATAAGGTAATGTTTGTCCTAATCTTTAATGACATTAGTCAAATCCAATTACATCATTGATTAGCTCAAGCAAAATAATGGAATAAATTTATTCACATTTCTTTATGATATCTCAAAAATAGAATATAAACTAATGAAGTTCAATGCAAACATATAACCAAAATCATAGAAAAGGCAAATGTCCTGAATCTCAAATGGCATTAGTCAAAGCCAGTTACATCATGGATTGGCTCATGCAAAACAATGGAATAAATTTATTCACTTTCTTTTATGATTTCTCAAAGACATGTACATAAAGTAATTAAGTTTAATGCAAAAAATATAGCCAAACTCAGACAAAAGGTATATATTTGATAACCTTGCCTACTACGAGAAGTTGAAATGTTGTTTCCATCTGTATTCAAGAAATTGGGAAATTCCTTTGTATTAACTGAACTGGGTTATATATACGATAAGGAAAAAAGAAATGAAGAAAAGATAAAGAGAACCTGAAAGGACGATCTGACATATAGAAGTTTGGTTTATCAGCAAGTGCAATGACAACATCAAATAAGTCCTGCCAAGAATCCCCCTTAACCCCCAATTCCTGTTTCAAATAGTACACAAATTAGAGATAAAAAAGATACAAGTGAAAGTAACAAAACATCTCTAATTCCTTAACCACCAATGAATGATCTAACATTCCTTTTAATAAAGATCTTTATTGTTCCTTTGTATAGCAAGTTCACAGTAACTTCAATTAAGAAAAAGTAAATCATTTAATAAAAAGTGGATCATTTAAAGTCATCGAAGTTGGTTGAGTTAATCAATTGTTAGGAGTGCAGAAAGCTTCAGGAGACAACCGTGCTTGCAATTTTACCATCAACAACATTTTGGATCACACTCTCTGATATACTGTTAACAATTTTCCATGGAAAATAACCCAGAGGAAAATTCTAATTTTGGACCAATGTAATGTGGACAAAATCATATTCCATTTTTTTAGTGGCTCACATGGATTGCTGATTTGGGAGTATCTACTAGGGCCACTCTATATTTACATGTGGACATGTAAGGACAGATTAGCACATCATTTTTCCTAGACAACAAGAGATAACAGTTGGATAATTCCCATTCAAGCATCTAGGATAGGTGAGAAAGATATAATTAGGAACTGCTTTCAATAATTTGAAATCCCAAGTATTGAGCTCCTATGTGTTGGAGCAGCAGAAATCAACAACTTTGAATTTTCCCTAAGCCTATAGAAAGTTCTGTAGATTATACAACGACTACCATTTGAGAGGAGGTAAGTTATGCCATCTGTATTCCCAAAAGCAAATAACAGTTGCTTTTGCTATGCTCCAAGTCATGGCATAAGAGAGCTGTTCAATTTCCTGTTGTAGAGCTAGGACATATTTCCAAGCTAAAGAGAACTGAAAAACAAACCTGTACTGTTCATGTTTTTCCTTAACAATGGAGGCTAAGAGGGGTCTTACATATGCTGGAAATCCCAAGCAGCTTAAATAGCCAGAGCTTGATTGAAGAAAACAAAATTCCAGATTCCCAATCCACAAACTGATTTTGAGGTGTAAATAGTCTTCTAGGCAATAAATCTTAATCATAAAACTCAACATATTAAGAAAATGAGTGGTGTTCAGAAGACACTTTATTAAAAGCATTTTGTCATCTTGTTATCGATCAATGATGGCTTATGGAATCTCTCTTTAAATTTTCCATTGTTAGGGCTTTTCCCACAAGGTCAAGAATGTAACCTCTCATAACCATGATAATTCAAGTGTAGGTGGATTGGCAAGATCTACTTTACTCGTGAGTTTGGTAATGACATTGAAACTTTAAGAGTCCAAAAAGTTGAACAATTGATAAGGTAAAGGGAAAGACATCCTCTTGTGAGCTTCCAAGAGCAGGCTACCATACACCACATTGGCATCTATCTTGGCCATGACCTAATAAACAACCTTCACCCTTTTATGGTTGGACTTGGGAAAAATCCACCTAAAAACTAAAATAAGATTGCAAACCTGAAATTTGCAGCTCTGACAATAATATCATGCTCCTAAAAGAAATTTTCTGGAAATAGAAATTTGCCTTAGAAAAATCCACTATGAATGTTTCAAAATTAATACAAAAAAAACTAAATAAATATAAAAAGCAATGAAACATTTTTTAATATCACCAATACACAACTCCCAGAGCTCTCTTGTGAACAATTTGAAATTCCCAACGGTGAAGACAAATCAATCTCCAATGTCTTAAATGTTGGTTCAGCCAGATCACATAAATATGCTTAAAAAAATGACAAGTTATTACAATAATTTTGTCCTACTTGTAGAGAAGCAATCCCTCTCCTGTATTTTGACATACCCCTGGAGATAGCTCCTCTGAAAAAACTCCTTTCCTTGCTTTATCTTCCATAAGCAATCTTTCACTTCTGTATGACTATATTTGCTTGATTCCCCTAAAACAATCTTTAGCCCTTACATGGTTTTATTTTCTTTATTGTATTATCTTTGAACAGAGTTACGCTTTATCATCTTCTGATTAGAGTGAATTAATGCTATATCCTGTTAATGTCATCCTAGAATAAGCTGATTCTTTATTTACAATAAAAAAATTCTTATGTCAAGGTTCTCCTAGTGAATCATACTGCGTTCATTACATTCTTAGTGGTGTTTCCTACTGAATATATATTGTTTGTGTTTTATAGGCTAATGGTCTATGATGTTCAAACACCAAATCAAATAGCTATCCCTTCCTCTCTTTATCCATGTTATTAATGTCTATACTTATCAATACATATATGTCATTGACAAACTTGCCAACTATAGCTACAAACTAAAAAACATCTTACTAAAACAAAATGCTTTACATAAAAAACAAATATCATACATGCAACTATAGGTAGGGATTTAACTATGGAACTAGGAGCCAACCCAACACAATGGAGCACATCCATTAACCTATATAAAGGATGTAGAGAGTGTTAACTATGGACTTTCAAACTAACCTCATACATAAAGCGCATCCCTCCATCTACAAAATAAAATGGCGAATTTGTCAGCAGAAAGAGCTTCTTTCCTCTTTCTCTAAGAGTTCTCAAGAATTTTAAGACTGCTGCCTGTCAATTCAAAAATGACAAATCCATATCAGTTCATTTTCTGCATGTTGTCTCTTGAAACAAGAAGGATGTATTCTATTGGTTTGTACTCAGCGTTTACTTCATGAAAAATTATGGATTGCACTGAGAAGACTTGAAAATTTTCATATCATAAAAATTAAAAAATACGATGGATCTTGTCACTAAAAATTCAATTATAAATGCCTTAACTTGACACCAGAAACACTATTACATAAATCATACTGGTTATATCAGTCTATAATGATTAATGACCCAGTGGACAAGCTTTATGTACTTTCATTAGAAGAACATCCATCTAATTAACATGCTAGATTCAGATATCAAAGATCAGGATAGGTTTTTATTGATCCAGAGCACAAGATTAAACTATTCTGTAAAAGAGGTTCTGTATCAAAAAATGGTACTTACATTTTTGACTAAATATTTGTCTGGCTCAGCAAGAATTTTTTTATGTACAAGTCCACTGCAGTGGACATGGTGAATTGCACGCTTGACGTCCTCATAAACATAAAATGCATCAAAATCCAGCTTTTGATCAACAAAGTGCTGAATAATATCTGATATAAGGCATGCCTGCATTATCAACATCTTTTGCCATAAACAACGATTTCAACAAAGACATATTACCACAAGAAACCAAACAGAAACTCATAAATTTAGCAATTTCATTGCTTTTAGAACTGTGAAGGAGTCTGACTAGTTGCATTGCTAAGTTACTAATGAAAGCGACTTTCTATAGTAGCTATTTGCATAGCACCTCAAGATGGACTTAGATCATCAAATATATCACTGTTGACATATTTTATTGTTTCTAGTTAATATTTTTACCTCTGTGCTGGATAGTTTTTCCTTGATTCTAGTTGTACATATTTTAGTTTCATTTAATGGTGTTCAACAGATCAGTGCTTCGCTGCTTAATGACTGGGAAGGAATCTGTGTGGTTGGTTGCATTGTTAAGTTACCACCAAAAGGGACTTCACATAGTAGCTATTTGCATAGTACCTCAAGATGGGCTTTAATTATGAGAGATATCACATATTTTACTGTTTCCAGTTAATATTTTTACATCTGCGCTCAGGGTTTTTCCCTCATTCTAGTTGTACATATTTTAGTTTCATTTAATAGGTTTCAACAAATTAGCACTTCACTGCTTGATGACAACTACAAATGCCTAGCATTACGTCCAGTAATTATTGGTCTCATCTTAATCATCCAATCAACAAGACATCAATTTCACATTCAACATGCATATCACTCACCTGATGAATTTCAAGGACTGGATTTAGAACAACATCCCAAGACTACTATGTGCAAAATAAAAAGATACAAACCATGTCCAACATCCCCAAAGTCCAGTTGCTGCACTAGTAAGGAATGAAAAGAGAATGTATATCATTAAGATGTCTTCTTCTACCATTAGCTTCCTAAGCATTACAATACAGGTAATCCAACTGTTAAGGACAATCATGATGGTGGACACAAGAACAAATAAATAGGCAGCATTCCAGTGCAAAACTGATGCAACACACATAGTTCTTTTCTGATTGTCAAGGTAACTTGCATAACTAAATAGTACCACCAATATTCCAAATACACTTAATTACCTCACTAAAGCAAAAAATGTCCATCAAACCAGTGAGATTTGGTGCATAATCTCTGCTTATATGCCTGTTTCCATAGATCCCTTCAACTTCTTCCCTTGTCATCTGTTACCGAAATAAATAAGCATGTTAAGAAAATCTTCCTCATAGGTTAGCAAAAGCAAAATTATTTACCTAAGTGAGCCTTTCACAAAATCCAATGGAGGCGATATAACTATAAATCTGGAAGTTCTCAAGGAAAACAAAGAAAAACATTTTCCTCACAAAAAAAACTTCTCAAGGAAAATTATTTACCTATCTAAGCCTGTCAGAAAATTCAATGCAAGCAATATAACCATAAAATCTAGATGTTCTCAAGGAAAAAAAGAAAATCATGTAGTTAGCATACAATGCCTTTATTATGTTTTGTCAATATGGTTGTATCCAACTATGTATAAATTGTTTGTCGATTTTCAGATAGTTGTAAGTGTCAGTTGGTAGACAGTTGTGTTCTGTGTGGCAACTGTCGAGCTCTTTCAATAAACTTTGCAAGTCAAGAAAAGAAGTCTGATCCTTGGCTGAACATCTTTGATCTACTTCTGCAATAACTTCATCTGTGAATAAAGATACAATTTACTACTCTATTTGTTCATTATTTCAAATATTAATTTTATCATAAGGAAGAGTGACCATTTGACGTCATTGTCTTCAAAGAAATCGGGTCCAATTTAAGATATTCATGAATTTAAACCCCAATAAATCTACAAGCTCTCAAGGAAAAAAAAAACATTTAGTAAACATACAATATCTTTATTAACTTTTGTTAATATGGTTGTATCCAACTATGTATTAATTGTATGTCAGCTTTCAACTACTTAAAAGTGTCAATTGATAGACGATTGTGTTCTATGAGGCAACCATCGGGCTCTTTAAATAAACTCTATGAAGTCAAGAAAAGGCATTTGATCTTTGGCTGATCATCTTTGGTCTACTTCTATAATTTCATGTATGAATAAAGATATATTTTACTACTCTATCTTTTCAAAAATTAGTTTTATCAAAAGGAGCAGTAAACATTTAGCACCATTGCCTTAAAGAAATGGAGTTTGACTTAACATATCCATGCCCTTAGAGCCCAATAAAGGTAAGAAGAGACCACAACATGGTCAAAACCAAGACATCAAAAAGAACAGAGAAAACAATTACAAGAAGTAGCTGAAGAAACCCCAATAGTACAAACTCAAAGCCAAAGTCCATCTCAAAGTCAAAGTCAAAGTTGAAGTCAAAGTGTGGGTCGGAGTTGTAGCCAAGAAAACAAATATCAAAACATTTCCACTACAAATAATCACACGAAGGACAAATAGGTGAAAATAGCAAGACACCTCTCCACATTGGCAATAGGTACCACAAAAACCTCCTCTTCTAGGTCCTCACCTAGGTCTTCCTTTTCCTCTTTGTTCATTATTTTGGTCATCGGGCAGTAAGTATTATCTCCTTTTTGGTTCTAACTAGTGCTAGCTTCTTCATTCTTTTTTGGGTCTTCGTTTTTCCCTCCATAGGATCTTCCACCAGTCCTTCTAGCACAACCTCTTTTTCTTTTCTTGCTTTCAAATCTTCTATTTAGCTTCTCTTTTACCTTCAAGGCAAACTAATAAGCATCCTCTATGGTGGTCATTCTAACCAAACTTAGCTACTCTTGAATACTTGACTTCAACCCATCTATATAATAGGCTACCTTCTCCTCGTTGGCCTCTGAATGGTGTTCAAATGATGACCTTGTAGAAATCTTTAGTGTATTCTTGTAGAGACTTGCCTCACATATTGCATATTCTTCAACAACTCTAACTCATAATCAATAACAATGAACTGTCTCTTTAACTTCTCCACCATTCGATCCCATCTTCTTATTTTTTCTTTACCTCTTTTGTTTCTTTCTACTTGTACTTCTTTCCACCAAACAGCAACATGACCTTTCAGCTTGGTCTTTATAAATTTGACTATCTTAGGATCTTCCACCTCGTCATACTCAAAGTACTCCTCCATATCATTGGTCCAATCAATCAACTCTTATGGATTAAGATTTTCACAAAATATAGAAACTTTGATCTTTGGCCCTTTTCTAATGCATGTTGTTCTTCTTCATACTGTGCTTCTTCTTCTTCAAGTTCATCTTCACTTTCATCTCTTCTTCTTGGCTCAAACCCTCTATGCAGCTCCTCTTGAAGTGCTTGAACTTGTATATGTAGGGCTCTAAAACCCTCTTCCACTACCGCAACATTTCTTCCACCACAATTTATTCATGGAGGCATTTTGATTGCTTTTCTCACAAACCCACAACCATAAGTCTTAGTGCGAATTGCCTCACGTTTGGCAATTTGTTCACAAACTCAAGAACTTCTGCTTTGATACCACTTGCTGAAGGGGCAAATTGCGCAACACAAAACCACATGGATTTCACACATGAAAATATGAATATTCTTATTTGATTGAATGCATATTACATTAAAGAAATCAAAAAACAAAAAACAAAGGATCAAATTCTCATAGGCTGCAACACATTACTTCTTTTCCCTTGGTTTCTAGAGCCTTCTATCTTTTGTCTATTCAAATCTACCTTCCAACCTGCTCTCCCACCGTCCTCACAACTTACCACCTTCCCATCATCATTCCACTGCCCCGGAAATGCTCGAAAAATTATCATAAATAGCCCTTTGACACCTTTAAGCAAAAATTTGAAATTTGTAACTCCTTCCCATAAATAGCCCAACTTTGAGGAGCCATAACTTTTGAGTTGAGCACCCATTTGAGCCCATTTTTTCTAAAACTAAAGTGCTTGGAATGCTCTATGTGCTTGAAATTTGATTTATCTAATTACCCCAACTTTTGGGGCCTCAAAACTCAGTTTTAAAGAATTTTTCAAGAAATTCTCAAATGAATATTTTTAATATCTTCTCACACAAACCTGATCTTGACTGGAAACTCACCCACAATGTACAAAATTCAATCTCAGAGCTTTGGGGAAAATTTCAAGTCCCTACATGCCCATATGCAAACTTACTAAAAATAGAGGCCCTGCTAAATTTAGCCCTTTCTGAGAATTTGAATGTTCTAAACCATTATTCAAGACTTTTAAAAGGAAATGAGCATCATGAGTATTCGCCAAACCAAACAGAAATTAAAATAAAACATTTTTTTGAATGATGCAAGATTGCCCTTACACCCTAGATGCTTTTGCATCAAGATTGGTGAGCATGCTTATATCACAATCTCCATTTCTTCAAACAATGATCATGACTCTTCCAATTCCATAACCTCAATTTCTTCACAGTTATATCTTGGGTGCTGTTGTGACCTATTTCACACATCGCCCCATTGCAAATCAGGACCCTAGTAGTTTGCTTTTTAGGGCTTTGCCATTGCGCCTCAGTTTCATTTGATCTCTGTTTGGGGGGTTTAGAGTTTGAGTTTTTGAATGGTCACCCAAGTCAAGTTAAAAAATTTGAGCCCAAGTCAATGTGCGAACATCATCAAAATGCTTAGAGGGCCCGAGGGACGAAGATTGGCTGTCATTTCAGTCAATTCTGACACCTACTTTTTGGGGATTTCCCCTTCGGACCCCCTATTTTTTAGGGACTTTATTTTTGGCATTTTTGGCCTATTCGGGACTTTCTATTTTTTAGGGGCTATTTTTGGAAAGTTACTATTTTTGGAAAAGTTTCTATTTTTGGCAGGGTTTCCATCTTTGGAATGTGCCTGGATTTCAAAAAATCAGTCAGAAGTCCTAAAAAACCAATGGAAAATCACGAAAAATCAATAAAAAAGAATGAGAAAAGGGCACATGGCGAAATAACCAGCATGAAATTCATGGCAAAAATTGCCAAGTATGGAAAATGGTGCCCAAGGTAATAGCTTGAGACACTAGCAAGTCCACCATGGAGAGCAAGATTAATGGCATGGACAACAAGCAAGTCCGCCATAGGAAGAAGGCAATGGCATGGGCATGTGGAAAGACCGCCCAAGAGATGATGGAACAACACCTTGCTAAGTCTGCCCCAAGCAAAAGGTTAATGGCATGAGACTATGGAAAGTCTGCCCAAGATAAGATGGCTTGACTTTAAGCAAAGTCCGCCCACCATAAAGAAGCAATGGCATGAGTATATGGCAAGTCCGCCATAGGAAGAATGTGCAATGGCTTGAGGGTAAGTGAAGTTCACTCCAAGAAAGTGGCTTGGACATGAACAAAGTCCACCCAAGGAAATGATGTATGGTTTGAGCAATATGAAAGTCCGCCATAGAGAGGATGGCATAACATAGAACCAAGTCCGCCATATGAAGACATGGCACAAGGTAATGCCAAGTCCACCCAAGGCTTAAAATGCATGGCAAAAACATTAGCTAAGTCCGCCATACCTAGAGAAAGTGGAGAAAATCGAAATTTTGCCTAAGCTTGGACATTGGAACATTAAAATGTTAAATGATATGCTTGGAAAATGAGAAAATTCGCCAAAGACATAAGGAGTCATGAAAAATTATGGCAAAATAAAATGGAAGAAAAAGATTTGTCTAAAGGCAAAAGGCAAGAAAAATAAATTAAATTAAATTTGCCTTAGGATAAGAATTAAAAAAACTGCCATAATTAAAATAAATAATAAAGGGATTGGAAAATGACACATGAAAATAATTATTTTAATTATTTTAATTTTTATATTCCAAAGAGATGAAATTCGAATTTCTCTCTTAGACTCAATTTTGGAAAAAGACAAAAAAGACTTCACTGAACTAGCGCCAAACTTTGAAACTTTCCCTAAAACCAGTACTAAGGATTGAAATTGCCATTTGGAAGCTGAGTGCAAGCCAAGTTCGAACTTGATTGTGATGAGCCCTGCTGGCTCTCAACTAAAACCCCAATAATTTCTTAAGTCTTAATGTGTTTTTTAAGTTTTTTAAGAGAAAGTTTGTAGACAGAAGAGAAGGGGCGCATCATATAAAAGCTCATAAATTGAGAAACAGAGCTATTTTCTACAAAATGAAAATGCAGAAGGTATTACTTAACAATAACCAATAGATCACAAGTGCTAGACATACCAGAATGTTTCCAGATTATTTATTTAAAGAAGTAAGCCAACTCGCCAGCCAAGAATGGTGAAAATTGGCATATTTGGACGCCTAACCTCCAGAATTGACTTTCCACACTCAGAAACAGGATACAATGTGATAATAGCAGTAGCCGCCCATAATGAAGCTCAAACAGGAGCCAAAAAGGAAGCGCCCTAGCTTCTAGCTTCACACGCCATCCTCCAAGAAGGCACAAATTTCAATATAAGTGGTACGGCCCAATGAAAAAACTGAAGGATCAAAGCTGGAGCCACAGATCTGCTGAAGATGGCGACTCTGGATGAAGTAACCCTCTTTCTTATTGCCAACAACTGAAAACTGAATAATAGAACCCTAATTGAAGCATGTAGAACCTCTGTACAAAGCTCTCTCAATTGCACAAATTCAACTGGTCTCTCACAGTCTCAAAAGTGTTCAACATTGAAGAGATATCGTTCTCCAATGGAAGATTGATCAAAAACCTGATCACAGGTAAAAGCACAGAAGGAAACCCAAGGGCAAAGTTGAAATAATCAAGAATGATGTTCTCATTGCCCAAAATGCCTTATATACCAAAAGGCACACATTTCAAGAAAAGGACGCACTTTCCTTCATTTAAATCTTTTAAAATATAATTAAGTTCTTTTCAATAGTTATGAACTTAATATTTGGCGCCCACTTAAATGATTAAGTGATTTAATTTTAAATCACCCTTTTTATGAATATTTAAGTGATATAAAAGGGATAAAGTCAATTTGACTTATAATAAAATAATAAGTTAATTAATAACTTAAATCACTTAAATAAGCATAACTCCCTCAAATCTCCATAGAATTTTGTGCCGTCAGAAGCTGTCAACTCCTGAACTGCCAAGGCCTGCAGTGAGCCAATCCCTGTACTCTGAACTGAGAACGACAAAACTCATCAAATAATGCCATTGACCCTCTAACCCAACCTGTTAGCCTATGAGAGTCTAAGTAATAGGCTAACCACCATCAAACATGATCATGCCGAAAAAGGGGACATTACATTGATTTAATGGAAACAACTGGATTTTGCTAAATGGGTCGAACTTCTCATCTTTATAATTGAATTTGCTTCTCATTTTTTAATCATTCATCTTTTGAAAGAGAAGTTGTGAGAAGGAATTTTGGCTAAAGCAAGAAAGTTGTGAAGTTTGAAGCAGAGAGAAGGAAGAAGGGCGAATTTATACCAGCCAGCACTGTGATCTTGTCCATTTTATTTTTTCCATAGTAGCAGGCAGATTTTTATTCTCTACCTTATTCTGGCAAGAAACTTCATTCATCTATTGGATAAATTCTTTCATTTCCAGCACAATCTTTCACGAAATTTGATTCACCACTTGGCTGGAATATTTTTCAAGTAATTTAATTTTAATTTCTGAATTTTAATATTCTCTTTGTACCTTCTTGCAGATTTATTTTCAAGAGAATACAAATGAAGTTCGCCAGTAAGGGTTAGCAGCCACAATCCAAGATCAAATCTAAATGGGAAAACATCGTGGACACCGACCTTGGCCGTGTAGACTTTGATGATTTTAAAAAGAGGATGTACGGAAGTGATGGAGTTTTACCCACGCCAATTGCAAGAAGGATGATGCGCAATGGAATTGTTCATGCAGTTGGATTTCCGCCAGCAAAAGAATGTCCAGAGCTCGTGGTAGAATGTGCATTGCACTATAATGCACAAGAAAGACAGATTGAAGCACCTAATGGAAGAATACTCGCATACTTAACTGAGCCTGCTATACAAGAAACATTTGGAATCCCAACCTACCACCGGACATCTTATCGAACGAAGGATGATGTAACAACCTTCCCAGACTACAGTTTAAAATTTTCAACTGACAACTAACTTTCAGCTGAATTGTAACTAACTTGTTTTCGAACTAGGGTTTCCAAATTGATCCAACTAACTCAAACATGCAATTATCTTTTTAATTTTCCGTTTCAGCTCGCATGAATCGTTCAACAGTTTTTCCGCCAACTGTTCATGGCAGATCAATAACTAAATAACTGCCAAACTAGGGTTTCATTTGCAGCTAGACGGAAAAGAGAATTCAATTCAAATGTCATTACATTATACACTTCATCAACTAACTTTTAATTTCATTTTCAGCTGAAAAGAAACTATTAACTATAAACATCTAACAGGAAATTGCAGAAGAATAATAATTACTTTTCTTGCTTCCAGAAGATAACAAATAATTACTACAGCTATGAAACAATATAATAACTGAATAAATTCAAGTAACTATCTCACTAAGTATCTGAGAATCTTACAATGTTCATTAACATAAAGAATAGCATTCATGGCATAGATGAAATAGAAATTCAATTACCATTGCATGTACCTGGATTTACGAGAGAGGAAGAAATCCATTTGACATCATCTCCATACTATCATACTTGGAAATCTTTATCGAGGGAAAGAGAATTATCATCAGGGGCTTTACCGCCCAACCAAGACCTACTGGTCTCCCGAGTTTCTTCAACTGAAGAACCCGCCCTTCACGAGGGTAATCAACATGGATCAATTTATCATCATGCCTCTGAGCCTGGTGTCAAGGACCTATACCTCCTGATCAACCTAACTAAGGGTACCTCCCAACTAGAAAGGTCACTCTGATCAGTGGTATATTTGGTATTTGATGGCTGACAGATGCTGAATCTAGCATCGTACCTTGGCCAAGGATTTTTAATATTTTTCTGGCACTCCTGTGCCGATGTCTCTGGCACTACTGTACCGACATCTCTGGCACTACTATGCCGTCAGCACTCTCACCCTTGCTCGACATGACAATTCTTAGATCAAGTTTTAGTTTTACCATATCTAGTTCGGTTATCTTTCTTCTCTTAGCTTGAGGTTAGGTCTTAACTCTAAGATTTAATGTTTACCAAAACTTGGTTTGGTTTCACATCTTGTTTAAAGCATAGTAACGAGACGCGGACGCGGCTCAGACTCGGCGAGGGCGACTCGGCGCGGGACTCGGCAACTCCGGACGCGGACGCGGCGCAGACGCGGCAAAATTAAAAAAAGTTGAAAAACCCTAGAAATTTAGAGATTTTTAAGGATTTAAAACTTGTTTCAAGCACCCTTTATTGAATACAACACAAATAAAAGCAAATTTGATCACATGCATAAGTATACAACGATTACATAAGTATAAGGTACACATTGTAGTTGCGTTGCTGAAGGAAATTACATACTCAGATATATAAAATTAGTCAAATGTATACAAAACTCATGGAATATGAAATCCATGACATCAAATGTTCCATACAAATATGAAATATGAAATATGACATCAAATCAAAATGTTCTATGACTCTGCATCCTTCCTACGAAGGCGTCTAAAGGGCCTGGATGATGTTGCAGCTGCAGCCATAGTCTCTGCCTGTGTCTGAGTCCCCATACCACTCTCACCACCAGTAGCTATGTCTCCTCGTGCTCTAGCCTCCTCCTCAGCCATGGCTACAACCTCGGCCTCTCTCTCTGCCTGGTCCACCCAATCAAGGTCCTCATCACTAAAGACTGCATCTGTAGCCTCAGTGGTCCACTCAGACTGTGGATCAACCTCGTCTAGATTGATCGGGGTTTTGTCATGGTCAAAAAGCTTCCTGTATCTGAGCCGAAGATTGTAATGAACATATACCAAGTCGTTCATCCTCTCCACTGTCAATCTATTGCGCTTCTTGGAGTGTATGTGCTCAAACATACTCCAATTGCGCTCACAACCAGATGAACTGCATGGCTGGCTCAATATACGAATGGCAATATTTTGCAGGTTCGGTGTATCAGAACCAAACATATTCCACCAGCTATCTGAGATGAGAAAAAGAAACAAAATCAATCTCATTTCAAATTTCAAGTTCAAGTTCAACATTTAATAATAAATTATAATATAAAGAGATGAAAATTATGCCCTTAAATATATTTTTACCTGGTAGTAATGTTGTCCTATTATCTTTGCACATTTGACGTGCAAAGAAGTCTCCATGTGCCTTAGTGAAGGCATCTATCTCCTGCACCACCTGTGTAGTAACAGCAGGCAACATCCGCTCCAATGTCGTGTAGAGCCCACTAAGAATTTCTCTATCTGTACGGAGATCGCGGTGGAATTGGAAGGCCGGATTCAGGAAACATGCGGCTGCATGGATGGGCCTATGAAGTTGGTTTTGCCATCTCCTATCAATGATATCCCAAATGGGACGATACTTCTCCTCAACTCCACCATAAACTGATCTAATGGCCTCTTTGGCCCTATCCATGCCCTCATATATGTAGCCCATTGCGGGCTTCTCCCCATCTGCAACTCGTAGGAGAACTAGCAAGGGCTCAATAAACTGCAAAGTGCAAACATGTTGCACAAATAAGTGTGAATGAAAATAAACAAATAAAAGTAAGATATGATTAAAAATTAGAACATAATAAAGAATTAAATTTTACCTTCACAATCTCATCCATTGGTGTCCAAAAACCTTGCTCATCAAAAATGCAATCAGCCACAGCAATCCCTGCAGTGCTTGTAGAGAAGGATGAGGAAGACCACTCCTCACTAGTAAACATGCGCCTCAAAGCTGCCCTTGACCGAATCAAGGATTGCATCGTGATAAAATTTGTTGCAAACCTGGTGATGCCAGGACGAGACAACTCCCTCAACCCCGTGTATTGCCTCATAAGGTTAAGCACCCATGTGTGGTTGTATACAAATTTGCAAACGTTTTTTGCTGCTTCCACACATGTTTTGATCCATGGGAGCTTCCCAAGATCCTCCAACATGAGGTCAATGCAATGGGCGGCACATGGAGTCCAAAAAATAGTAGGGTGCCTCTCCATCAATAATTTACCAGCAGCAACATAATTTGCTGCATTGTCTGTCACCACTTGCACTACATTTTCTTCCCCCACATCAGCTATCACGTCCTCTATGGCCTCACATAGGTATGTGGCATTTTTGAATTGGCCAGAAGCATCAATGGACTTAATGAAGACGGTGTCACCTGAAAAAAAAAACAAAACCAATTATTCAATAAATTAAAAAACATAAATCAGCCATATTAAATTATGTGATTCACTAAATAAAATTCAAATTCCAATGCATTGAAGGAAGAACAATTACCTCCGGAGGAAACTAGGAAATTAAGCAACGTCCTATTTCTCCTATCAGTCCAACCATCAGTCATGATGGTGCAACCAATCATGCTCCACTGCTTGCGTTGCTCCTCTAATTGTGCTTTCACATCTGCCACCTTTTGAGTCAAAAGTGGGCCCTTTAATTCATCTTCGCTAGGGGCTTTGAACCCCGCCCCACATATAGTTATCGCATCAACCATGTTTTGCCAGAAAGGTGACCTATAACATGTCATACATAAATTGATAAGTTACATAAGTATTGTAAAATTTGAATTCGATAATGAGATAATGAGATACATCTAGATTCTAAAATTTAAATATAAATTTTAAAACAATTAAACGAAAAAAAATTACCTGGCTACATGGAAGGGAATGGTGCAGTAGTACCAAAAGTCTGCAATTGCCTTTTTGGCTGCATCATGTGCGTCCTTGTTCCAACCCATGCTCTCAAGCGACGGTTGGGAACCAGGGGTAGTGCGTGGTACAAAATATGAGTCCACCCTAGATTTACGAACTCTAGGGCCAATGCTAACACTGCCACTACCACTAGCAGTAGCAGCGCCACCAGCACTAGGAGTACGCATAGGCATTGCTGATGCAGAAACAGAAGCACTACCAGAAGCACTAGCACTAAGACGGTATGGAGGCATGGAAGAAGCATCTCCAACAGCACCAAGTCCCTGTCCAACTCCAACACTCAACAACTCCTGCTTCTGTTTCTTTTTCAATTCTTTTTGCATTTCAAAAGTTTCTAATTGCACCTGTACTTCACGAACAACCTCAGGAGGTGCTACAGAGCAACCCACTGCATCATGGGCGGGTATGCGTGCAAGATGATATTTTAATCGATTTATGCCTCCATGATATATTGTTTTGCAATAGAAACATTTGGCGTCTCCTTTTTTCATTCCGGGAAAGATTTCAGCATGTTTCCAAGCAGGGTCTTTTCTGACTGGGGTATGAGACATTGTGAAAATAATAATATGGTATGATTTGCAAATGAATGTGGCTGCACAAAATAGGGTTTCTAAAATTATTTAAGTTGCAAGTAGGGTTTGTAAAAAAAATATGCAAACTCAAAATAATAGTGAATTTTACAAATTACAATGAAATATTTGTTAAAAAAACACAAAAAAACTCAATTAAAATCGAACTTACCTCTTAGATTTAGCTTGGAATGCAATAGAAACTCCTCCAAATCACTGGTAATGAGCTTTCAATGCACCTCCTTGCTGGTATGAAGCTCCCCAAATGATATATGCTCTTGGATTTTTCTTCAACAAGTTGCTGGTTGCCCTCTCTTCTCCTCCTATTTTTCTTCACAACTCTCTCTTCTTCTCCTATTTTGCCAAATGAATGAAATGAGTGCCCTTTTAGGGCGAAATAGAAGATATAATTAAAAAAACAGTTTAAAAAAATTTAGAGTTTTTAATGTTTTTTGGCCTTTTGGCCGGCCGCCACAGATCTAGAGTCGGATTCTGGCCCATACCGGGGCGTGTATAGGAGCGGCCCGGGATTCGCGCCCGAGCGAAGTCTCGGGACTATGGTTTAAAGGTTATGTTGTTGTCCCTTTAGAAGGAGAGCAACTCAACTCAATAGCTTATTCCATCTGAGTAATCATATTTTGCTAGTCACAAATTTTGAGATGAGAGATTAAGAAGTCTTATCCGACAATAAGGATTCAGTGTTTAGTATTACAATGTCATGAATTCAAATCTTCTAGAATCAAGGTACAACAATTAATTTCGGACATATAAGAGAATCCTGATTCAATGTCAAATCACATCAATAAAGACTATTCGATCTACTTAACATTTTACGAAAAGAGATGAGACTTTGGTTTCAACAGGTTAACATTACCACAACTTAGTTTCTCATTAAATCTCTTCTTTTACAAATGTTGCTTCCAATGAGCTCAACATTCAGAAAGACAAATTCGATTGGAAGGTTCTTCTGGATCTCAACATTTTATCTTCCTAGTCTATACCACAAAGACTTGGTGGAAGCTTTTCTTTAATTTGAGTTTAAGCTCAAGTCATAAGTATTATGAGAGGAATTAAAACATAATCTTTTCACCTCATAAGAAGATTCAGTTTCCAAAGCATAACAAAAATAGCAGAACCTGCCACCCTTGAAGGACTTCACAGATTAGATGATCTTGGATTGGTGTGAGAGAAGGCTTGTATCCAAAATAGAGATTGGGATCAATGTTCAAGCAGACTTTGACTAAGGCAAGGTAAAAGAATCAATAGAGCCATATTAATAGGAAACTTCTAACCAACCTTCAGGGAAGACTTGACCAAGAAGAGTATTTTGAATACCAAATCATCAAACCCAAAGACTCGGGTGAGCAAGAAGGTATATTTATCCAGCTTCTAGTTACAGGGAAGAAAATTTGGTTGTCCAAAAGAAATAGTTTATCTTGGTGTTTTTAAATGGGTTCAACTAAACCCCAACACAGAATGTATCTCAAGATGAATGCCACTTCAGCATCTTAATTAAAGAATAATTCCAATCCATAGATTTAGAAGTTATTATGAGTTAATCATCAAAGAGGAACTGAAACTCATTCCACACATATTACTTGAGACTTGGTTTGGAGATAGTTGCTCTAGGCTCAATACAAGTTTATCGACAGAGGAAACAGGGTTCGATTAGTCTCAAGAGTTAATAGTGAACTTAAATGGTGATTGAAACAACTCCTCAGATTGGCATTGACTACAAGTTGCATCTCTACAAGTTTACTAGATAAAGGATGATGTTACCATTAACAAAAAAATATAGAGATCGACTTCCAAAGATATCAACGCATTGCTTGATGTCATAAAATCATTCAAATAAGACTCAAGAAGCTTTAACAGTTCTAATACATGCCTGAAGGGTGAGTAAGACAAGCTCGAGGGAGAACTCGATACTTCTTCAAGAACTCGTCAATGACCAGGCAGCTGGACTCTACCATCAGAAATTGGAAGAGACGACTTTGCAGGTATTTCCTTGCTTCTCCAGAACCAGTATTCGAGTAAAGAACTATCACCAATTTGCATAACTCACAACAGTTGTGTAACATCACCTGGTTATGATGCCGACGGTGATGCAGGAGAAAGCAGAGTCTGCGGAAATATGAATCAAATACGAATGGAAGATTTCCACGATAGATTAGTTACGCCAAGACACGGAACTAAGATGGACTAGAAATTCCTCTAGCTCGACTGATAATGAAATCTGATATGTTGTTTTTATTTGTTTTTCCTTCTTCGTGAGAAAAGAGAGCCCCCCCCCCCAAAAAAATGAATGATCAAAACCCCGATTTTAGGCCCCCAAAAATACCCAAAAATCCTTGCATCTGCAAAACTTCCTTCTTGGCCATTTCACATGATGGAGTGATGGCTCTAAGACTTCCACCTTCCCATCACCGACAGCTTCTTAACAATTCATTAAATTTCCCCTGCTAAACCTTACAATGGTTTTCGATTTAAAAGATTGGTGGCAATTAATTTATATCTCATTTTTTTTAATTTAATAATTGATATCCTCTTGCTAGTATATAAATATATCAAAACTTTGATTCGCCAAAATTCAAGAGGATATAATAAATATTTAAATTATATCTACTATTTTAATTTATTATTTATTAACTATTTGCATTCTCCATAAAAGGTGATCATTTAAATTGACTTGCTTAATCAATATTTATATTAATTTACTTATGGCCAAGGTAACGACGTCAACACAACTATCTTGCTTCAACTCTAGGTTTGATGATAAAATTGATCCATTATTAACCACGTCCTCTCCCTGATGATATTTCCCTTATCCTCGCGGCGTTGGAAAACCTGCATCCACTGACAAGGACTATGGATTAGACCGTTCTCAACGACTTTATAATATGCATTTAAATTTGATCTCATGATCTCATTCAACTTCTCGTGAACAATAAATTCACTGGAAAAATAAAAAGTTCATTAACATTACAGTTACTATAAAAGAACAACTATTGCAACTTTGTCATAATCACATGAAAGCAGTTACTTGCAACTAACATTATATTCGAACTACAAAACCAAACATATAGTCTTGATGCGAGGGATGTGACAGATGATGCACGAAAACTTTATGAAGATCAACAAGGCCTCTGTGCATCAAATATGAACAAGTCTTGGTTGGAGAAGCCCAGACCCACTGCCAAAAAGATGCCCAAGAAGTTGTCCAAAACTGATTTTAAAGAAGAATACAAAGATATTCTCTTGCTGTTGAACAGAATGGTGAGCAATCCTCAGGGTGCGCCCTTTGAAACCTGGATGTATTATTTCATTGATGAAATAACTTCTGGGGTGAAGATGTTTAACTGGTCAAGGATGATCAGTGACAGTCTCCACGAGCAATTGGTCAACCTGGAGAGAACCAAAACCTTCCATATGAGTTCTTATGTCATATATCTACTTGCTAGAACCTACATATATGCTGGCCTGATTTGCAAAGGTGTAGTTGGCAATGGCAAGGGAGAGTTCAAGTCCTACGATTGCTATCTAGAGTTGCAGTTGAAGGAGAAGTCACACTTTAGACGGGCACATGATGCCTTTCTTATGTATATCACTCGAATTCTCCAAGGCGGAACGCATCAAAGGCTCACCCGTGAGGCCAAAAGTTTGATTGCCAGATATGGATCCTGGTTTATCCAGTTTCCCAGATTTACATACATCAAAATTCAAGGATTCACAGGTCGCCCATATAGACTGCCAATCTATCCTACCAGCAAAATGGTTTTGCTGGAAGTTATGAGGCAATTGGAGACATATCAGAATATTCAAAGGACCAAGCAAAAGGCCTCCATTACTTTCCCTTTCTTCATCGGCAATATGGAAGAATCCTGTCCATCAGCGCAAGCAACAGAAAGTGCTCGATTGGAGATACAAAGATACCCGTTCACTTCCTACAAGCCTAGAGCTGACTTCGATCCACTTCATCACATTGGAACTGTGGACAGAAGAAAATATAAACACAGGATTGACTTAGAAGACTTTTGGGCAAATGCCACTAATGAATACGACGTAAGAAAAGACTGTGGTCAAGGCTGCCACTAGATATGATCAGAACAACAGAACTCTTCCGAGTACCTAATCAACTTGATGATGACGGAGTGTATGTGCAGCCAGGCTTTGATGAAAGGCAGTTGCTTCCTCCTGTGAGATGGTCTGAGCCTGAGCTTGGTGACCTAACAACATTCATGAGGCCTCTGTTCAAATATTCCCAATGGTGGATGGATCAACAAGTGCAAATTTTACAGCGAAGGAATGTGCCATTCACATATGACTTAATGGGTGATGCAGAGTCTTGTTCTTCAAATGTCGGTGCATCTCATGGAGGTGAACCAACAAACGCTGCCAACCTGAAAAAGAGAAAAGAAATTGATGACTCTATAAAACAGAACAAGAAAACAAATGATGAAGGACCCGCTCAAAAGAAGTAGAAATCCAAGCCCCTTCATTCGGCTACATCCAGAAATGTAGATGAAATATTAATCATGGAAGAAGAGTCATGGGGACAATTCATATTTCCTTCGCCAGTTCGAGAAAAGATATGGAGCCAGTACAGCTGGAAGATGATCATCACTCCCCTACAAGCATGGAAATTCTGGAATCTGGAGATGATATGGATATTATGAACAGAGAATTCAAAGAGGAAATGATTTCCACCCGCAAAGGAATTCAGGAAAGCCCATCTGTGCAGGAAGTTCAAGATATGCAAGAAGTTCAAGATATGCAAAAGGTTCAGGACGTGCAAGATATCCAAGGCAATCAGGAAGATGGAATTGAACAGTCAACAATTTCAAATTGGCTGAAAGAGAGAATAAAGATAAAGGTGCTAGCAGAGATGCCTAAAGAAGATGATACCGCAGACTTCTTGGCGAAGCTAGAACAGACTACTACAAGGAAGCCAGCCAAGAAATTTTCCACAATACAGAGAGACGAAGCTGGTAACCGTACAGTGCAAATTGCAGTACCTACCGTTGAGAAACCACAAGATGAAATTGCCCCAAGTGAGTATGCCATTACAACTATTGATATTGGTCGGACAACAAAAGGACAAGAAGTTGAGGACCTAGATAATTCTGTCGCCACCATCAAGTCTAGGCTGGAAAAGGAAGTGGTGAAGAAAAGAGAATATAAAAGGGAGATTGAGCACCTAAAAGAATACATCCAACATTTAACCAGGCCACTCAATCAAGGTGACCAATCAATCCCTCCACTTCCGAATTCTTCACAAGAGCCGGCCAAAAATTTCAAAGAAGAATTGACTACTACCAAGGAAACCAAGGAATGGATGGCAGGCAAGAAAGAAGAGGCAATGGCATTCGCAGAAAAGTTGGCATACGTGTATGGGAAAACTTCCTCTTTGCTCTCACGAGTGGTAAACTTAGCAGAAGCATGGGATGGCCTCCAAGACATTCAAAGTAAAATTATCCCATGTCTTCGAGAAATAAAGGGCATTCCAAAGCAGAGATTGATCGATGAGAAAATCATTGAAGCTGGAGTTGCATACGATTTCAGCAACTGGTACTATGCACTGGTTTTGCGAGGAGAAGTCCTAGTAAGAGTAAAGGCAAATGGCGTCAAAGTTGAGGAGCAAGTAAAAGGGATCCAGAGTAAAATTTTCCAAATGGTTGCGGACGTGCTTGATAGAGACATTGTCCAGAGAAAACACTTGCAGTCGGAAAATTTGAGGGATAAAGTTCAAGAGATTTTCTCTGTCGAGCCAATCCTGAAAGAAAATCTGACTAAGGCATACAACTTCTTGACCGTCTGAGACACCTTCTTGCTGCAAGAATCGAGATGGGTGATCACCTTTGCAGAATGTGCAGAAAGTTTAGACTTGCTGGAATACAAGGTTGACACGCTGTCGGACATCACCATGGAGAATGTGCATGAGTTCTCTGCAGTTAACTGATTGTTGTTTAGGAAACCCTAATTAGGGTTTTGTTATTTTAAATATGGGCCGCTAATCTCATTTTGATCTTGGTTGTTCATTGTAATCTTGAAACTCTATATAAACCCCCCCCTCTCTCTCATTTGATTCAGGAGAAATTAGAGAATTTATCAAGGATTAGAGATTAGAATCATTAGAGGAGATTAGAAGAGATTGTAGAGAATAAGAGAGAGAGTTCTATGAAATTGTTGCTATAAAAAACTATTTTGATAATAAAGTTCATAATGCATGAGATGCTTTGAATCCTTTCATTGTCAAATGGTTGCATGGTTGCATATTTCTCTTCCTCGTAAAGTAGATTTGAATTAGAATTTCATTTGAATGTATGTTAAGGAATGATAGATTGATAGTAGAGATTAGTGAAACTAGACTCATACTTTCTTTGAATGGATGCTTCTCATTCAATGCATAAAGTTAGACTAAGCTTTTGATGTGGATGCTTCAACGTTTACTTCGAATAATGTTGTTCTATTGATGATATTGTTCGTAGTAAAGAAATCTTAAGCACAAATCCCAGAAGATTGCACTTGCTTTGTGTAGTTGTCGTTTAGCGTGGCGAAACAAAGTATTGTTTATTTAGTTTCACTCAATCCTTGCCGTCTCTTGATTTCGTATAAATAGCATAGGACTTCTAAACCCTTACTCTTTTTTCACTTTTTTAATCTAAGGTCAGAAAATTTCAAAATGATACTGCATTTGCGTCTTTGCTTTTCTGAGTAACTTACTAGAGTAAATCCCTTTGTGTTCCCGGCAAATCACAACGACCACAGAGCTTATCCACACTTAACTAAAACATTGGAATTGTCGTATGATCTTTCTTGCCATCTTAGTATACGAGGTAATTTTTCAAGAGGGGATAGAGCGTCTTTGGACACTTTATTCTAGAGTGTTTGGTGTGTCATAAAACACGCATCAACAGGTGCTATTTAATAGCAATGTCAACATTTGCATCAATGTTAAGACTTAAGACAAATACCCAATTCAAAGTAAGGGAGTGAATAATCATTATAAAATTGCAGTGTTCCACGAGGACGCGTCCCGCCCCAAATTTCAGCCGTCCCCCCGTCCCAGACGTTTCAAAGACTTGGGGAAAGTTGAGAAACATCCCCCCGCCGTCCCCCCACCGCCGCCGGGACTTGGAAAACTCTAAGGAAACGGAGGGGACTCCTGGACGTCTCGGGGACTTCTAGCCGTCCCTCAAGCGTCTCAGAGACACCCAGGCGTCCCCCGTGGTGGGATGTCCAAAAAAGCAATTTTTAAAAAAAAATCTTTTAATTTTCTTGGAATGTGAGCCTTGGGCCGAACCCTAAAGGCTTGTGGGACCCTTCTAAAAGTCATAAGCTAAACAAAACACTCTCATTCTTCATTTTTTTGCTCACATATGCCATTTGATGTTTTGCAACAGCTAGGTGAAGAAGAGGAAAACCAGTGAAGAGTGAGTGAAAGAGTAAGTCTGGGGATGATTAGAGGCCTCCCTTCACTACAGTTTTGCATTTTGTACTTATTTTGATATCAATGTATCATTCTACTCATTGTAATCATCTTTATGATATGATATTATGATGTGACATGTCATATTTTCGATATTCATATAATAGAAATCTCAAATTCGACAATTTCATTTGTCAAATTTCAATATTTTATTTACTTTTAGTCATTTAGTAATAGTATTCAAGTATTTAAAATGTTAGTATTTGCAATTTTACTAATTTTCCAAAGTTTAATTTGAAATGTTATTCTTAAACATCTTTTTATAACTAGTTATTCAAGTACCATATGTATATCAGCACCGCCCCCCCGCCGTCCCCAAACTTAGACCCCTTGTCACCTCGTCCCCAAGACGCGTCCCCGACAGGAGACGCGTCTCCATTAGGAAACTCCGTGGAACACTGTAAAATTGTGGTTTTGTCCTGACTAGGATGGACTTGTACATGTCCTCTCCCCATTGCCTCCTTCCAAATTTAGTGTAGTGGTCTGAATTTCTTTCTGCAGTTTCTCTACAGAAGTGTAATTCTCACAGCCAATTGGAAGAAGGCTATAACCATAATGATATTCTATTTCAATATGTATTATGTTTCCATAGTCAATCTGCAAGGCTTCTTGACAACCATTTTCGTCATCATTATGATTGATTTCCATCTGCAATAATTCATAATTTTCATTTGAGTTGGAGGGCACTACCTGTTTTGGAACACATGGCCAGGTCACTGATGTTCCCCTCATTTTAAGTGGAAGTAGCACTGAAATGCTAAAAATGTATGTTGTAGAATCATAAGTTAAGTCTTGAATGCACTATGATATTTATAAGAGAATATTTAGGTAAATTTAGAGGATGGGAATGAAACCATAAACTGTTTTGCTGTCACAATATTAATTATTTAATTAAAAAGTATACCAAATCCGTTGTAAGATACTTTGAACAGGGCCACCATACTTATGTAATAGTTATGTTTCTCTTTTTAGCTATTTCCATTAGGCTCATTGGTAATCCATTTTAAATTCACATTATTGTGTAGTTAATTATTTATGATATTCACCAAGGAATGATATTTTGTTTTTAGGTTGAACTTGAGACATTATTGGAAATTTCTGATCCATTTCATGTTAGTTGGGTACAAATTATGTGGGATCTCATCTTAATAAAATGTGATTTAAAATCACCATCTCCTATATGGGGATACAAACACGTATTCAATCAGTGTATGTTATCTAAGTCAATGCTGAATGTCACTATGACATCAAAATATACAGGTTATAATTCTTTAGTATGCATAATATGTTTGAGTTATCTTGGTGTATAGGTTGTAGCATAACAACTTGATATGTGTTGAAACCATGTCAATTCCTAGAAAAAGGGGAGTGTGGGAATGTTGACTACTGAATGAAGTCTATAAATAGACCTAAGAATTTGGGGTTTACTAACTATTCAAATCATGTTATTTTTTGCATGATAATGGGCTAATCCTTCAAGGTTGAATTATTTCATTTTCTCAATGCTTGGACTTCTTAATAGACAAAAGTGGAAGGTAATGTATACTCTTACCTTAATATTTTAAAAGGAATATGGTGGCCTAGAGTTTTAGGTTGAAACTATAGCTACACCGATCTCCTTATAGTGTGTACAATGAAATAGTCTTAATTTGAGCATTGGCCTAAAGTTGCATAATAATAAAGGGATGTTGGCTTCATTTAGTGGTACTAGAAACACACAGTACTAAACATATTTGAAGGTTGCAAGTTGATACTCTTGGTAACCCACTTTAACTAGTGGATAAAGAGGCTTTATATGAGTACATGATGTTTATTGACCACTTAAGTACAATAACTTCGATCGGGGAACTATCATGGAACTAAGGAAAGGGTACTATGGTTGTATTGATCCAATGGACATAGTGTTGCTAACTTTCTAAAGTAAGATTCAAGCATTGATTATGTTAATTTTAGGATCAGAATTTAACTAAGCAGAAATAGAACAATTTCAAACAATAGAACACAGCATATACCCTAGGAAAACCCTCCTCCTTGAGGAAGAAAAAACCCGGCTACAATATATAACTTATATATTGATAAAATAGCAGCAATTCGCTTTTACAATATGGCCAAATACAAGACCAATATGAAGCAATATCAACAGCACCTCTCTCTAGATGCAAATAGCAACTTCTCACAATGTCGATCTCTTGAAGCAATAAATCAAACTGCTGTACATGCCACACACTTTTCAGAATAGATGCGAACTTGTCTTTGTCTTGAATGAATTTCAAATGAAGGAGAAACGAATTTTATTTATACCTCATCAAGGTGACTCTTGGTGAAGAGTCGGCCTGTTTCAAGTGAGACGACTTATCAAGGGTTGCGGACTTTTAGATTTAAGTCAGCTTACATACAAAAAATAAAATATAAATTAATACATTAATTGAGACGACTTTCTCCAATTGTCGGCCTCATTCACACATTTATTTTATGAGAGAAAGAATCTCTCGACGCTATCAAATAACATCAACACTCCCTCTTAGCTAGGAAGATATCTTTCTAGATATCCATGTCATGGAGTCTCTCAACATGACACCAACAATGGCTACGCCCATTTGTGGAAAAGAGCTCATCACGGAGTCACTCAACGTGATATCGTCATAGAGTCACTCAACATGGCGTCCCATGGCTACTCCCATGTGTGGAAAGGAACATGTGTACAAGTGCCCATCACGGAGTCACTCAACGTGATGTCGTCATGGAGTCTCTCAACATGACATCCACCATGGCTACTCCCAGAGGGTGGATAAACACAAGTACAAGGGAATCATCACGGAGTCTCTCAACATGATGTTGTCATGGTGTTACATCCCGATTTTATAGCTACTATTGTATAGGGCAATTGATTGTAATGTTTGAATCTTGATGATGAATAAAACATGGTTGATCTCGTTATTAAATGAATGAGTCCTGTTTAAATGATGGTTTCATTTGATTGTTACTTCTAAATGATTTAGTCTTGATTAAATATTGCAAACAATTATGGAATAATGTTATTCTAACTTGTGAGATGTTTTTACCTTGTTATGAGCATATGACTGCCGATGTCATGTCATGATGTGCAGGTATGAAGACTATTCCTCCGGACAGAGGAGAGACATCATTCGGGGAGGAACTTGGTCGGGTAAACAGTAACGATTACCAAATTAAGCATACACACACATTCCTTAGACCAAGTAATCTAAGTCAGATAAGTCTTCCATAGGCTTAGGGAGTCTGGTTACTGCTTTGTGCTATCTGAATGATGATTACTTTTGTCTGACTTGTTGTGTTTTAATCATGTGTGAAAATATGAATGGATAGGTCGGGCGAGTATGTGTATACATGTATGTCATGTACACGTATCCATATGTATATACATATCGATACATACGTATGCTTGGCAGATGGATATGCCAAACGTACATATCGACATGGTATACAAACACATACGCATACAGGATATACATGTGTATACCTACTCACATTACCTATCGCCTGTGTATAACGATGCTATTATTATTATTATATTTGCTTGAGATTTACATATTTACATATTTACACAATGACGTAAAATGTATACTGAAAGTACGCTGACTGGCTCGCAATATACATGTTTAACGTTTAGTACGTATAAGTGTAAATATTTATATATTTAATCGTATATAAATATATATTTATATTATAATTTTACTAAATATATATGTATGTATATATAATCTAATATATTTAAATAGAAATATTTAAATACTTATATACACATACATATATATTAAAGTAAATATTTTTATAACAGAAATATATATTTATATATATTAAATATATAAATCAAAGGGATTTGGAAATTAAGTAAATATTACCTTGAGTAATATTTAATATCATGGTAAAATTATTAAAGTAATTTTAAATGAAGTCTTATTTTAAAGACTTTGAAAAACGTATAAATCAACCCAGCCGTTTTCTTGCTTTGAAGTATTTAAATCTTTTGAAATCGAAATAATATTAAGTTGAAGTTTTAACCTTTGAAAAAGCAATGAAATATTTCATCAAGCAAATTCGAAATATGAGGAAGTGAATAATGCCGAACTTTCCCGTGAAGGAAATCGCGCCTGTGGAAAACGCGCGACCAGGACAAGCATAAAATGAAGTCTGAGTGTTGGCGACTGCAACCAGGAAAAGAGGGCGACGCAGTTGAAGTTGTGAGGTGCTGGATATTAAACCTTGACTAATTCGCAATAAGCTGAGTCATTTCTTCTTGGGCGCCATTACAGGAAAGTTTCTTGTAGGTGGCATTTCCAGTTACTATGTTGATCTATTCTTGTTTTGCTGGCTTGAAAGAAAGTCGAATCATCCCCAATTTTAATGACTAAGGGTTTAAGAACCCGCCAAGTATTTTATGGACTGTTTCTGGGTGCTTTGTTGTCAATCCACATGCCTTCTTTAGTGGAATTCGTTACAATTCGGGCCTATATATAGACGCCATTTCATTATTTTCTACAGACCTCTTGCTGAATTCGAGTTTCACAACCTCTTGAGAGCTCCCATATCTATTCTTTTGAGTTGTTGTGTTTTCCCTAATTGTTGCATTTCCTGTATGCTAAGTGAAAGAAATACAGTGAGTTTTTATCAGTCAATAACATGTTACAGTGTTAAATCTACTGTTTAAGATTTGAGTGGAGTGAAGCCATAGATGAAATAACCTTTAATTAGAGGAGTGAAAATTGTGAGGAGTGTTTTGAAAGTTCTCCTTAATTTGAAAAGAAGCCGTTTTATTTGGAATTCTGGAAGTTTGCTGAAGAAGAGTCAGGGAGAGTTGTGTTGGAGCTTTAAAATCAGGCAAGAATCTTCCTAGTATATAACTTTTATTAAAGTGTTGTTGCCTTTTTCGTTTTGTGATTGTTGCTTTCAATTAGCTCTAATAGGAAAGAACTAATTTGATGAATAATTAAAGCAATGCATTAAAGGAGTAAATGTGTAAAGGATTCAATGATTAGGGGGAAATTGTGAAAAAGAGATTATTTGGATAAAGAGCTTAAGGGATTAGATTATTTCTCTTGCATTAAAACGAAATAATGGAAAAAGATAAAAGGGAAGGATTTATTTGCATTTTGAATGGTTATTGCATGTTGTGTATGATCTCTATATATGGAGAATACGTAGATGTACTTATTATCTACTAGGATCGAAATGATGGCAGAATCAAGTAAAGTCTTTTAGCTTAAGTTATTAGGATAACTGTGACAAGTTAAATACTCCTAGGATAAAGAATTCCTAGTTAGGAGGATTGTTACAAGACACTTGAACACTGTTTTCATTTCTAGTAGGTTCGTATGATTGTAGGATGTCTGGGATGACGGATTCACCCATTGAAGGACAAACCTATGCGTAGAGTAAGGAAGCCTTAAGTCAAATCGGCCCTGAGTAGTGTTTATGATAGATGACCTTCATTCGAAGTATGAATGAGAATACTTTGGCCAAAGTAGTGAAAGGTACGACATCCACCTAGATGTGAGATAGTTGAGACTTCACTGTCAGTTCATTGTGATCCGAGTACTAGATCGAGATTGTGAAATAGCAAGGTTCTAGTTGAGTAGGACACAGCACTATGCTCAGTTGGTAATCATTAAAGGATACCCTACCAATCTCTTCTTCGAAGGAGGGCCGTTCATTGCAAAATGATCGCGGGGGACCGCATTATAAGTCCGTGGTGGCGGAAAAGCGCCCGAGTGATGTTTCTCCTCCAAACGCCGATGTACCAAGATTTGAAAGGACGACTCTGGACCTTCTTACTTCTATTTGTGCAAAGCTACGAGCTATGTATGTAACTGTACTTTTTAACTCTGATTTATATTTGCAATGAAAATGAAATTCATGAGGAAACATATTGTAACTTGTACGTGTTTATCAATAAAGAAAGGAAGAAATTTTATTGTATTATCTTTGTTATCTGTTACTTTTACATGTTTTAAGTGAGAATTGGAAAGTTTTTAATTTACGCAGAATTGGGTCTTAACACATGGAGTCTCTCAACATGACATCCACCATGGCTACTCCCAGAGGGTGGAACAACGGCTTTCACCTCAAATTTCTCCGTCACAGAGAAAGATGCATTAACAAGGGCTTTCACCTCAAATTTCTCTATCCCAAAGAAAGATGCATTATAGCAAATCACAAAAGATCACTAATGTTGAGTCTCCCTCTCAGCAAGGGCTTCATTCTCCACAACTCCAAGCTTGTCTCGAAAATGCACAAACTTCACTCTAGAGAGAGGCTTGGTGAGAAATCATCTGTCTGATCATCAGTGCAAATATATCTGAATTGAATAGCTTTCCTCAATACCATATCTCTGATGTAATGGTATTTGATCTCAACATGTTTTGTTTTGTCATGAAACACTAGATTGACAAATAGCTTGACGCAGCTTTGATTGCCACAATGAATAACAATCGGCTCCAATGATTGTCCAAACAATCCTGCAAGGAGCTTTCGAAGCCACACTGCTTCTCGAGCTGCTACACATGCTGCAATATACTCGGCCTCTGCAGTGCTTAGTGCCACTGAAGACTGCTTCCTGCTACACCAAGAAATCATCGCAGACCCCAAGCTAAAACAACATACAGAGGTGCTATTCCGATCAACTACACTCCCGGCCCAATCAAAATCAGAATACCCTTGCATTTTTAGGTCTACACTAGAAGTATATTTCAAGCCATATCCAACTGTACCACACAAGTATCTCAAGATATGCTTAGTTGCAACTAGATGAATTTGCCTTGGTTCACACATGAACTAACTGAGTGCACTCACTGCATAGCAAATATCTAGTCTAGTATTCACTAGATACATCAACGATCCAATCAACTTCCTGTACATGGTAGGATCAACCAAATCTGAACTAGCTGCAGACTCACTTAACTTCTTCAAATTAGTTTCCATCGATGTAGACATAGACTTGCAATCCATCATCCCAAACCTCTTCAAGATGTCTCTAGTATACTTCCCTTGACTCAAAATAATCTCATTGGGTCTCTGCCACACTTCCAATCCTAGAAAGTAATGCATAAATCCTAGATCTTTCATCTCGAATTCAGAAGCTAACTCCTTCTTGCATTTGATAATGAGATATTCTGCTCCAGTAAGAAATAGATCATCAACATAAAGAACCAAGATTAAAGCCTCACCATCAACTACCTCGAAGTAAAGATTTGAATCAGCATCATTCTTGGAGAAGCCCAAGCTCATCAAGCACTGATCAATCCTCTCATACCAAGCACAAGGAGCCTACTTAAGGCCATACAAAGCCTTCTTCAATTTACAAACATGAGACTCCTTCCCATGAATCACAAAGCCATCAGGTTGCTCAATGTATACTTCTTCAATTACGCCATTAAGGAATGTTGTCTTCACGTCCATCTAATGTAGCTTCCATCCCTTTGCTGCTGCAATAGCAATGATCGTCCTGATGGATGTATAACGAGCAACCGAAGCAAAAGTTTCTTCATAATCTATTCCCTCTTTCTGAGAGAATCCTCTAGCCACAAATCTAGCTTTGTGCTTCTCAATGCTTCCATCAGCCACATGCTTGATCTTGAAAAGCCATTTAGAAGATGCAACAGATTTCCCTTCAGGTCTTGGTACAATATTCCAAACATCATTCTTGATAATAGATTGATATTCTTCAGCCATAGCATCTCTCCATACTTGCTGACTTGATGCTTCCTCAACACTGGAAGGTTCAGACTCAATGATATGACTCATTAATGCTACATAGCCTGGAAACTTTTTTGGTCTTTTGCTTTCTCTGAATGTGCCTCTAGGAGCTGCAAACTTTTCTGCCTCCTTCATCGTTTGCCTAGCCCATCGAGGTCTCTTTCGACCTATGACAATATCTATCCGCCCATCAGTTGGTTCCAAAGGCTCAACTGGATCAATATCCTCTTCTGGTTCAGTAGACTCCCTCTGAATCTGAGGAGTATGATCAACGTCCATGTCCTGAGGAGTCTCCCGGTCTTCATTATCTATCTCCATGTATGAACCTTTAGATCTTTTGAATGCAACATCTTCTTCAAAAGAAACATCTCTATTGATCTCTATTTGTTTCTGTCCTAGAATGTAAATCCTATAGGCTTTTGAGGATTCACTGTAACCCACAAATATTCCTTTCTTGCCAGATGGTTCTAACTTAGTTCTCTTATCTTTAGGCACATGAATATAAACAGGACAACCAAAGATTCTCAAGTGACTAACCTCAAGCTTCACACCTATGAAGGCTTCTTCAAGAGTCATATTCTCCAAAATACGATGAGGGCTCCGATTCTGAGCATACACTGCAGTTTTGGATGCTTCTTCCCAAAGGAAGGTTTGCAAGTCTTGATCATGGATCATAGCTTTGGCTGCCTCAACTATAGATCTATTCTTCCTTTCTGCAAATCCGTTTTCCTGTGGAGTGTAAGGAACACAAAACTCCCTTTTAATCCTTCTTCGATACAAAAGTTATGGAAGCCTCCAGAGGTGTATTCTCCTTCGTTCTCATACCTCAGAACTTTGATTCTCTTTCTGAACAAACTCTCTACTTGAGCCTTAAATTCTTTGAATTTCTCAAGTACTTCTTCAGATTCCTTAGACTTCAAGAAATAAATCCAAGTCTTTCTAGAGTTGTCGTCAATGAAAATTACATAATATCAAAAACCACTCAAGGATGCAACAGACATTGGACCACACAAATCAGAATGAAGAAGATCTAGAATACATTTTGATCTACTTTCACTACTATGAAAAGGACCCTTAGTATTCTTACCCATTGCACATGCTCTGCAAGTACCATCATCCTCCTGACTGAGTTTCAGAAGGCCAGTAACCATCTTCTCCATGGATGGAAGAGCTCTAAAGTGAAGGTGAGCAAGCCTCCTATGCCAAAGCTCGCTTGAACTGGTGGAATCATGCAACAATGCTTGAATTGGACGGATGGAAAGTCTATATAGACTCTCTTGCCAAACACCAATCAATCGGGTTGTCTTGATGCTAGAGTTCTTCGGCCAAGAAGGAACTTTTCCCTCAGAAAATGCAACTTGATATCCTTTGTCCTCCAAAGCCGATATTGATACAAGGTTCCTCTTGATACTTGGTATGAACAAGACATCACTCAAATGAAGAGGGATGCCGGAATCTAGGTGAAGAGAGGTGGCTCCACCACCTTTCACTAAATAGCACGCATCATCTCCAATTATTACTTGAATGTTGGTTTCTCTCTCCACCAAATATGAAAGATGTTTTCTATACCCTGTAATATGTCGAGAAGCGCCACTATCAATCAACCATGTGCTACTATCTGATGGAACATTGCTTGATAGGGCAAAGATAAATAGAAATCCACTTGAGTTATCTCTTGATTCCTTCTAAGGAGAAACATCATCCACATATGCAGTAGAAGCATGCTACTTTGGTCTTGTTGCACAATCTCTAGCATAGTGACCATACTTGTCACATCTGAAGCACTGAATATGGGAGAGATCCTTCTTCTTCTTTGATTCAGGAGCAGCATCCGATTTCCTGTCTCTATTCCTCTTGAAGTTACCTTTTATCCCTTCTCTTCCTTTCCTCTTTGAATTTTGAGCAGCAAGAACATGATTGTCTTCATTGTGAGAGCTTCGACCATTACCTCTTGCTGCCAACCTTGATTTCTCTTGAATGCAATCTGCTCTAAGGCGATCAAACTTTGGTAGCTTAGATCTTCCACTGATACCTTAGATAAATGGCTCCAAAGATTGAGGAAGACTGTTAAGTGCCAACATGACCAAGTCTCGATCTTCAATTATGTCTCCAATGGCATAGAGTTGATCCTTCAACTCAGTGATCTTCATAAAGAAAGAGATGATTGAATCTCCTTTCGCTATCTTGATGTGATGAAGTTGTTGCCGCAATGCAAGAGCTTTGTTGGTGTTATTGATCTCATATAATCCCTCCAAAGTCTTAAGCATCTCTCTAGTTGTCTTCAACTTGGAGATAATAGGCACAAGGTGATCCTTCACAGAATCAATCAATATCTGCTTGGCCTTTGTGCCATTCTTCCTCCATTGTGTCTTCTCAATCTCATCGAAAGGTTTAGGTACCTCGCTCCCCACGAATTCAAGAATATCATTTTCTTCCAATGCAATAAGAACTCTAAACTTCCAAGAGGTGAAGTTAGAGGCACCATCGAGTCTATCTTCAACCTTGAGACCGTTCACCATTTTCATAGATAAGATAAGACACACTAAGATGAGAATAAGAGAGGAAGATCATGCTGCTTATACAAATTTGATCATGATCTTGCTTAAACCTGCTTTGATACCATGTTAATTTTAGGATCAGAATTTAACTAAGCAGAAATAGAACAATTTCAAACAATAGAACACAGCATATACCCTGGGAAAACCCTCCTTCTTGAGGGAGAAAAAACCCAGCAACAATATATCACTTATATATTGATAAAATAGCAGCAATTCGCTTTTACAATATGGTCAAATACAAGACCAATATGAAGCAATATCAACAGCACCTCTCTCTAGATGCAAATAGCAACTTCTCACAATGTCGATCTCTTGAAGCAATAAATCGAACTGTTGTAGATGCCACACACTTTTCAGAATAGATGCGAACTTGTCTTTGTCTTGAATGACTTTCAAATGAAGGAGAAACGACTTGTATTTATACCTCATCAAGGTGACTCTTGGTGAAGAGTCGGCCTGTTTCAAGTGAGACAACTTATCAAGGGTGGCGGACTTTTAGATTTAAGTTGGCTTACATATAAAAAATAAAATATAAATTAATACACTAATTGAGACGACTTTCTCCAATCGTCCGCCTCATTCACACATTTATTTTATGAGAGAAAGAATCTCCCGCCACTATCAAATAACATCAACAAATTATACTTAAAACAAGTTTATACTTACTATTGTGCGTCCTTCAAAGATACCCATAAGAGATTCTCGGATGCTCATGTTGACTTAATAATGGTAGTGAGATCTCATTTGAGATCTTGACATACTTGGATGGATGTTTTGTGGTATAGATTTGCTGAATTGGCAAACTATGCATATGTCCTAATCTTAAATTAAATCAGGATTGCCTAGCAACTTTGTACCTAGGTATGTTTAGATCTCCATGCCTAGATATATATATTAACTAACATTATTAGTAACAAAACCTAGCTAACCCTTATTCTCTCGTGTAAGAGAATCACAATGTGTATAGAACCTTGGTCGGTTTGCAAGGAAGAATTAATGTTAGTTCGCTAACATTTAATTAACTCTCCCTTGGGTAAAAATCGTATTACCCTTATGCATCAATTAGACAAGGAGTTTTTCATGGAGGAATTCTAGGTGTATGTTCCTTGAGAGAAACCTTGTAAGGAGAACGTGTGACGTTGATCCCATTTGGAAGTGGGTACGTAGGCAGTCCTTGGGCAAAGGATGCCGCTATGACCTCAAGTTCATGGGGGCAAAGTTTAGGGGGGGATAACTCCAAGGTTGGGGTTGTTCCTAAACTTGTTGACCTTCCCTCTTCAATAGGCTTCAGTTGAGGCTGAAATGAGTATTAGATGGTTATGAATGAGTTAAAGAAATCTGAAAACTTGTATTTAATACATAATGTGCTTTTAAATAATAAGTGGAATGAAATGAATGGATTTGACTACTCTATAGTCAATATGTAATGTCCCTTTTCTAGTCACCACCAGGAGATTGATTATTTTAGCCTTTATTTATTCCCGGGGCTAAAATTGGAGAAATAAGGGAATAAATTATTAAATTAATTATTTATAAAGTCATCTCCAAATTATAATATCAAAAGGTGATTTTATATTTAATTAATTTAATATTAAGTGACTAAATAAATAATAAATCATAAAGTCACTTAAGTGAATAAAATAATATTTTATTCTAGAAGCTTCTTGGAGACTTGATGAAAATTCTATAAAAGAAGCTTTTGTCTTTGCATTTGGGCATCTTGGTTGTTGACATCTTTCTACTACATTGGTGAGCTTGAATGCTTAGCAATTTGCCTAAGGGTTTGAAGACTCTAAGGTGTCGGTTTTAGTTGTGCAATATCAACCCTAGCTAGAAGGAGTGGGAGATAATTTCAGTCTCTCATATTGTGCAAAATTTAGTGGCCATTGGCCAAATTTTGAGGATTGTAGAGAAATCGAATTTAGAGAATAAGGGGCAGATTTTGTGGAGGAGTTTCAGATTTGGAGAAGGACAAATTCTTGCAGCGAAGGCACGATTTGATGGTAATTTCATTTCATGTTTATAGCTGGGTGGAAATTCGCCATTTGCCCTTCATGTTGGGCGCATCCCATACCATGCGATTTTGAGTTTGCAGCATATAAAAATTCTAAGGAAATTTGAAGAGGTTCGTGGGCTATCAAGAAGACATGGCGCAGCAATTAGGAAGGAAAAATCAGTGATTTCAAGAAGATTCGAATGGTCTCATGTTGGCTGCAAATATACTCCAGGTTCTTCATTGTTGTTGCATTGCATATTAAGTTCCAATTTCTTATAGAATTCAAGTGCCGATTCTATCAGCAACTCATTCATGTAACTACAGTCATAGGAATCATTTCATTTTGCATATGTAATGCTGTACACAGCTGGTAATGCACTTAGTTTCAGTTATGATCATATGAGAAGTGAATGTAACTTGCATCTTGTAAGCACTCTTATCATTGCAATAAAGTATTGGAGTTATAAGGAGTTTGTTTGACATCTATTTGACAAATTGTCTCACTTATTTACTTGCATTACTTTGAATTAGTTTTCATGCCAAGTGTTTATGAAAATGTCTCTTGGCTGTAGGTGTGTATTTGCATTTAGAAATTCATGTATATGCATTTGAAAAATACAAAAAGAGCTGCATATCATTTTAGATACTTGTTAGTGGTCTTTGCAATCATTTCCAAGCAATTTACAATATTGGCATCAAACCAAAAACAAAACAAAACAAACTGAAATCTCATATCAGCAAGTTCAGACTTTTCATGACAACTGTTTGACGAAATTCCAAAGTCAGAAATTGAAGGGTTTTGAGTCTAAATCAGCAAGGCTCATTACACAATATTTGTTTATGTGTATATGTTGAGTAAAAGTCATCTCGTGTTGCTTCAATGTGATTCTTACATGTTTGTGAAATTAATCTCCAGAGCTATAGAACTCTATGTATAGGCTCCTGAATCGGTTGATTGTGATATACTTATCTAGGTCCACTTGACTAGTCCTTATGAACCCTATTATGTAAGTTCTTGGCTAAATATGACCCAACTGTGAACCTCTGAGATATTTGAGCAGTGACAACTAGTCATTGAACTCTACCAATGATCGATGCCTAGGCTACTATTAGGGATTAGTCGATATTCACCTAATACATAAAGGTGAAGTATTTCCAAGGGCTACCCTATTTATAATACGAGAACAGTTGCACGAGTAGTTACCCTATCATGCAGGTAACAATAACTGCAGCCAATTGTTGTATCGAGTTGGTAGTAGACAATCACCTATAGCACAAGGGTGATCAATACTAAGTGCTACCTAGGTTGTGAAGAAGATAGTTGACAATATCACTAAGGTCACAACATGGTATATATCGAAAGCTACTTCTTCCTAAGTGGACAAAGTTGTCACTGATGGCCTATAGGCAATTGAAGTTGGAATTCACCAAGTTAGGTAGATTCACTACTTGTGAAAATCTCACTTGTGCCTATTAAACCCTTGGATGTAGGGTGAACCCCAAGTGTAGTATGGTATCATTGAATCCTCTTCCCAAATGTCTGATGGTACACGTGACTCTCTTGGGATTGACGATAGTCCCCTGGTATACTATGGGATACATCGAATCCTCTTCCCAATTACTCGCTAGTACAGAAGAACAAGGAAAAGGATGGACCCACAATGTAGTGTGCAATGCATTGACATTCCTTTTCTATCTGGGACACACTATGGGTGAGTGTTAGTCCACCAATGTGGATGTGTCATTCACTATGTATATGCTAATCACTTATTGTGTAAATGGCCTCAGTTTTTGTGCACATTGCTATTGATGCACTTGCTGGTGATGACATCAAGTAACATGGGTTGCTTGATTGTCGTCATAGACAGTGATGGATCGAGAAAAGGATGCAACCCACGATGTAGTATGGGATGCACCGGCATTCCTTTTCCAAGTGAGATCTATTTACGGGCTTATGTGATTGTGAATCAAGTAGGGGGATGATGCATGTAGCAGGTTGCATCCATTTCCACTTTATGAGTTGTTCTTTATGTGAACATGTGATGCATTGTGTGGATTATTCACATTGGATATATGTAATGTACGCTTGAGCTAGTCACTGTTGTACTTGTGATATACATATGAACTAGTCACCATTGTATTTGTGATGTGTGTATGAGCCAATCACTATTGTTCTTGTGATGTACATATGAGCTAGTCACCATTGCACTTGTGATGTATGTATGAGCCAATCACTATTGTACTTGTGATGTGTATGAACTACTCACCTTGTGTATATGTGATGTATGCTCGAGACAATCACTGTGTGTGATCTTGGGATTATGAAATGATATGGCCCTTATGTGAATTTGTGTGTTTGTACACTAATGTTTGGTACAGAACCAACCCTTGATGGAAATTTCCTATCATACTATTATAATTGGACTAAGATTATAGTTGACACTTAATGAATAGTCATGATTCAAAGGTGAGATCAAAGATCTACAAGAGGAGAGAATGAACTCCATCTAACACTAGTGTGTGAACTACAGAGCCTCTAATTCCCATGAGGGGATACGTAGGCAAGGTCATCATGAATGAACCCTCGAGGTTTAGGTTAGGTCTAGGGTGACCCTAATTGTGGAAGCTTAACACTTTTGAGTGTAAGCATATAAATGGTGACATTGAGTTGTCGCCACCATGGTGAATGGACAAGTTTTGAAATTAGCATTTCTAATTTAGATGGAAAATGCTTGATCAGTTAAGCTGGTAGTTGTTATGAATTGAATTAGAAAAAAAAATGTAGTGGCCGAGGAGTGGATTTTACAAAAAGAAAAGCAAAGGAGCGCAGCAATTGCAGTATACACACCATACTAGCAATGGAGTAAGGCGCAGCCAAAAGAGACTAGATTCTGTACAAGAAAACAGCAGTCAAAGGGTGTTGCGTCAAAACAGAAGACGCCAAGTGAGAGAAGAAATCCCTAATCTCAACTTGAAAAAAGCAGCTGCAAATTGTGATAAGAGCATTGGTTCTTGTCCTGAAGGGCCTAAGAAATGGCATCCATATATGCATAGCACCCAAGAAAGAATGATAAGAAAACCATTGGCAGGTTTGTGCATGCAAATTTATTATGGTTTTGTTTTTGAATTTGTTGGCGTAACAATTAACACCTCTGGAGTGCAAGTTGGTACGGACAGCTATGCACAGTGCGTAATGACTACTCTTCAAATTAGGAGAGGAAGTTCCCTCTTTTGTTGATATGCGTGACAAATAAAGTATTCTAAATCCTATCTTTTTCGACTCAGCTGGAAGAGGCACAAGGTTAAGGAAACCAAGAACGTTGCAGCTAAGGGTTTTCTCTAGTTTTGCAGATCCTAACTACAACTAAACTAAATGCTTTAATCTATCCAATCTCCTCAAGAAAATAGAGCATGAGGAAAAAGGAGCAGGAATGTTTTTACGATAAACTCTACAACAAGATTTCCAAGGAGGGGGGACCCCTATCCGAGGCGTAGGCTGAAATGAAGTTTATTAGGCACGACATCAAACGATAAGCTCAATTACTAAATTTCCAAGGAGGAACCTGTTGATGTGGTTTTTGTGACCATACCAAACAGCAGAACAAAATAGTTTGGGCTACTCCGTTCTCTCTTGATCAAAGTATTCCATGCGCTAAGATTGCGAGAAAGTTCGCATGTTCAACTCCAAGGTTCCTTTAGTGCGAATAGACCCAGTTTGGTTGATGTGTATTGCTGTGTTCGTACGAGGGGACTTACACAATTGTCCAGATTTCTTGCAGTCAGCAGCTAATGTATGATTTTGAAGGGGAATTCTTACGTGTATGATTTGGCAATGTGCATCTTTTCCTAAGACTAATAAGAAATATACGGAAAGTAAAGGGGAAAGGGCCTAAGAAATTTATATTATATTCTAAATGCAGGATATGTGGAGCTTCATTTTGATAGACTTCAACCAGATTTCACCTAGCCTCCGTCGGACAGCCTCAGTAAAATCGGTGCAATCTTCAAAGGGGATAGCGAAAGGTGTTCAAGTTATAGATTAACATACGTACACCATCAGAACAACGCATATAAGTATGTAAACCACAACCGAAGTTAGACACAAGATAATGTCCAGTTGACCACACAAGGCAGACTTATCATCAACAAGCCGCTAGTGGTATGGAATAAAACGAAGCTATCTCGATAAAACACCACACACCGAAGTAAGCTACTTGCATGAACTAAGCTACTTGGATACGAAAGGAAGAAGAAACCTTGCTAGCATTTCATGACAAGACGAATTTCATCATCAATGAAAAGATCTATTATCATAAAATGTGTTACACAACAATCTCCTCAAAAGTTTTCAAAGGGAAAACTTTCTCTCTTCTCCAAATTATGCAAAAATGCTCTACACTACTACACTATCTAGCTCTAAGGCTAATGCTCTCTCAATGTCTACTCTGGTTCTGAATCCTAATTCTAATGAATTACAAATGAGGGGGACTCCCCCTTTTATAGCTAGCCAAGTCCCAAAGGACGGCTAGGGTTACAATCAATAGGGTGGCCAGAATCGTGCCACCTCAGCCCTAACCCTAAAAACTGCCAGAATAGGGAGTGGTACATTAAATGAATCAAAGATTCCCACTCACTCCCAAAATAGCAAATGCAATAAATGCTCCATACTCAGTCTTCTAGAAGATCCTCGTCCAGTAGTGTGTTCCCATTAGCCTTCTCTCTGACTGCCAACTCAACAAATCTGCCAAGTACGGCCTCAACCTCATGAACTGAAATAGGCCGAACACAATCCAACTGAAACTCTAACACCGGATCGAAAGTGCTCGCCTTGTACAAGATTTTCTCCAAGCAGCCTAACCAGCCCCCGGTTTTGATCGGGAGTGGTAGATCAAAAGTCATCCGCATAAAGGTCTTAACACCAAGAAGGGAACCAAAGAAACCCCAAATTATCAAAACTTATTTCATCGTGATTCACCGCCTAGCAAATATGGCCTCGAAAGTATTCAACTCCATCTATGATATTGGCCTTACAGCCTTATGTATCCCTCGGTGGATCCACTGCGGCCGTGATCGGCGAAGCCCACTGCGGATAGCCAAGAATACCACCGAGAAATCATATCGGTCATTCGCCTGAATGACACCTCCATCAATCAGCAACTGCAATGGCACATGCCTCAACACCTCAAGACGCTGGATCACCTTACTCTGATAGATGGAAGCATCGCCCCAAGCATGATCCACCGCATCCATCCGTGCCAAAATAGAAGAGGCCTGTTGAAAGGCAAAGGCAAGGTCCTCCATGAATTTCTCTGTCTCAGTACGAACTCCTGTGACCCATTTGTCTGCCTCCTGTGCCATTCTCCCCAACTCTACTAAGCCGCTGATCGACTCTCTAGGAATATCCGCTGGAGGCTCTATCACTGGTACATCCTGCCCTCGAGAACGAGACAACTGCTGAACATATCCAACTAACGCCTTGTGTTCTCGTTTCAACTTCTTGTATTTTCCTTCTTTCTTGAACAATCTATCCTTAAGGGCAAGGAAGGAGTTATCACACTCCTCAACAATCTGAGCACCAGTAGGGCGTCCCAAATCAAGAGTGGTGACCACATAGTTTTCCGGAGCTGCTTCATTCCGGTCACACTCGACTCGTGGGACAGCAACGTGAAGAGTACGAGAGCCATCCTCATCAGTGGAGATCTTCGAAAACTTTCTTGCCTTCTTCTTCGGTGGAGGAGCACTGATCCGGTTCAAAAACTCTTCCATCTCAACCGCTGGATCAATCTCCTCACTCGGGCTTCTTCTCATTCTATCCCTTAGCCAATCGGGCACCTCATATAGTATATCGAAGGGCTGCTGCTCCTGTGCCTCGACTTCTCTAACCTGTTCAACTTCTTCTTCATTCTGGCGAGGCTCATCGTCCTCAAGTGGTTGAGTGTCACCCGACACTATATCATCATCGCCATCGTTCATGGCCGCCTCTAACTCCTGCTGAAACTGAGGGTCAGTAATAGTCCCCTCATCATCCTGCTGATCTTGCTGATCAACCCTAACAGGTACAGTGGCACTCTGGCCAATTGACTCCCTCCGTGGAGGCTGAATATTATCCTGTACTACCGGTACCTGATTCGATGTAACCCTCTGATCAGCAAATAAAGACACCTCCTGTATGCTTGGAGAACGTGTCTCCAAAGGTACTGCCACCGTGACTCATGGAGGCTCTGGCTGAACTAATTCTTTCTTTCTGGACTCTGGTCCTCTTGTGATCTGTTTCTTCCTTCCATTGGTGGGCGTCCTGTGATCTCCCATCAAGTTGTAGGTCAAGGCAATTGACCTACTTTTCAATCTGCTCACCCGTCTATCAACCCATGCCCTGGTGAAAGTCATAACCGGGATGGAAAGAGTATCAAGATCAGCAACCTCGGGCTCTGACCAATCAATAGGCGGAAGTGGAGTATCCCGAACAGCTGCATAGTCTGGATGAACAACATCCATGTCCTCATTGACCTGGTCCGGAACCGGAATTACCTCACACTCCCTGATCAGAGTAATCGGCAACCGAGAGAACATTCTCTTCCTCACTTCAATCTCATCAACTGCATCAGCCCAGTAATCTTCTATAGTGGCCTTATGTTTGAATTCCTCTGACAACACCCAGCTTGATGTTATGGTGTGGGTCATAGTGTTGTCACTTGTGTGATATGAGAAATGATAGAATTGAAGCTCACTCTCCTGCTTTCTAGCGCCTGTATCGAAGGACAACCCTCATCCGAAAGCCCATCACAATTGGAAACTCTATCCCTCCTTTCTTCTTCTTCTTCTGGATTTTGTCAAAAGCCAGCAACTGTCTAGCTATCTCTAGCATTATTATCTTATCGGTTGGGTACTTAGGCAGCCTATATGGGTATGAAGAAAATCCTTGCAGCCTAATGTATGAAAATCTTGGAAACTGTATAAACCAGCACCCATACCTTTCAATCAGCTCCTGGGCATTTCTAGAGATTCTGCACTGTAACCTCTCCTGAAGCAGCCTCGTGATGTACATGGTGAATGAATCGTTGACACGTTTGTAATGGGTTGTGCTCGAAAGGTGCAACTGCGTACACGCCTCATGAATTTTGAATTGGTGAGAGCTACAACCGATGGGTTCCTTGTAAGAAATCCCTCTGTACCTCGTCATTCGTGCCAACATATAAATTAGATAGGAACTCATGTAAAACGTTTTAGTCCTCCGCAAACTCAGGAGCTGCTCATGTATGTTATCGCTGATCATCTCAGCCCAATTGACATAATCCTTGCCTTCTAACACTAGGTTGATGTAATAAAACATCCATGGCTCAAAAATATAGGACTGTGGGCATCCACCAACCCTGCTCAGCAACATGATAAGATCACAATACTCCTGTTTCAGGTCCTCTGCTATGATCTGTTTCGGCAACTTCGTTCGAGATGGCTTTGGAGTGTTCATCCAGTGAGTGTTAATTGTATCCATGCATCTCTCGAAAGCAGAAGCATACATCCGCTCCGCTCGCTCCCTGGATTTGTAGATCATGTTTCTGTGCACCGGGATCCCAAAAGCTTCACCAATGGCTGCCGGAGTGAGATTGGCAAGTACTTGGCCATCTGGTGACGTGATCGACCGGTGTTCTTTCTCGTAACAGTTGGCGCACTCCATAATCAACTCCGAACACTGAATAGGGCGAAAACCAAAGAAGTGATATAGTCCACTTCGGACGATGTTGTGGTGACCGAAGCCCGATGACTTCCAATCCAACAGCCGTTTCAGAGTCTCCAGTTGACGGCTTCTGCTGTCAACCTGCCCAATTTCGAAATGAATTTTGACTTCGCATGAACGCTTTTGCTCAACTCTTGATCGTAGCTTGTCTTGAGGCACCATTGTCCTTTCTTCCGGTTGTCCTCGCTTCAGCCATCTGCAACATAACAAACATTTCATCAGCAATTAGATTTAATAAAATAAGGCATGATAGGGGCTGCAGTCGAATTCTAGAAGCTGCAATATCTTTCGTGTTTGCAAACCTCAGCTTCTTCTCTTGAATAAATTCGAATTCCAACACTTAGAACAGATTTCTAAGTGAACCTTGATGACTTCACTCTACAACCAGCAATCAGCAAATTGAACTTCTTAACTTTGCACTTCAAACCAGCAATCAGCAATTTTAATTTCTATGTCTTTGTATCAGTAATCAGCAATCTTGCAAGTCCGTACTTTTAAAGTTATCAATGTTTCAACTTACAAGGCGTCCTTTTCAAATGGCAATTTCGACCAAACTTAATCAAATCAGACTTCAACTTCAACACTAGCAAGGACGTACTTTTCAAGCTCTCAGCAATGGCGCACCTCTTTAAGCAACTCCAATTCAAGCAAATCAGATTTCAGCCACTAGCAAAGTCGTACCTCTTACAAGCAAGCTCAATTTCAGCAAATACTCCAGTAATGGCGTACCTTCTTTAGCAACTAGCCACTTCCTTAATCAGCAAGGATGCCCTCAAATACTTCAGCAAATACTTCTCAGCAACTCAAGGCGTACCTTCTTTAACTGCAATTTTGATCAACTCTCAAGCGCGCCTCTTCAGCAAGCTCAATTCCTCAGCAAAACTCGAACCTCTTCAAGCTCAGTCAGACTTAGCAACATTCAGATTTTAAACTCTCCAAGCAACAGTTCACTGCAATGCCTCACTTTCAGAGCAAATTCGCCTTCTCCAGTTGTGAAAATGAGTGGGGAACTTCTCCATTTTATAGCTAAAATTCGAATTCTAGAAGAAGTTAATTTTAGCCAGTGCCATTAAACTCCACTACTCCACTTCAAGAATTCGAATTTTCCCTCTCTGGTGCTTTTGACACTTGTCTCCAGTCGTCGGGAATATTATTCTTCTAGAAACTTGACTTTGACTGGCGCCTTTGAATTTGTTTCGAAAATTAAATTTAAATTCACCATTTTTGAATCCACCAGCCGGAGCTCTGTCACTTGAATTCGAAATTTTAACTTCATCATCTGCTCTGGAAAATTCATCTTCGAGGAATTTAATCACAATTATCTAGGCAACTCTCTTCAGATTCATCGTTCGAAGAAAATTCGTTTTAAAACACATTTTATTCAAATTTGCCTTAGAAAATTTAAAATTTTCCCTTAGGAAAATTCACCATTCGAGCACTGATCAAATTCTCCACTGAAAAAGTGTCGGCGAAGCTTGAAAGATCTGGAAATCCATTCATCATCGCAAATGTTCAGTACCCAGAAGCAAATTTTCGTCAGAATGTCTTGAATTCATGGGTACCCAACGAACGGGTTCATTTAATTTTCGAATTTTGAACCTTAGAAAAATATTATTTCCATCATTTTAAATTGTTCTTCGCCTGTAATCACTCTGTGTTGCTCTGACCTCTTGAAAAAATTGAATCATCTTGTATTATCATCGTCTCTGACTTCATCACTGAGAAAGTTGCTCGTGCTCCGGAAAATTCTATCACCTGAGTTCTAGGCATATTTTCCAAGGAAAATAAATTTGCCTTAGAAAATATTTTAAAATCCTCTTGCACTTTTGAAATCTTGCCTTAGAAAAATTTGATTGCCAATGGAGAGAAAATTTTCACTTAGAGAATTTTTGTATCAACTTCATTCCCGGCATGCCTTGCACATTTCATCTTCATCCCGTATCACTTCACACTTGGAAAATATTCATTAAAAAGCCCAACGCCTAGGCAAATTTTCAACACTTAGAAAATATTTTATTTTCCTCCCCTGAGCGCTTAGCACACTTCAAAATATTTCAATTCCTTCAAGATTTTTAAAATCACCTTATAACTCCTTTACTCCTAGGCGCACACTTCATTTTAATTGCCAACACCTTGAAACATTTTCCACGCCTAGCATTTTCTAACAACACATCACCTTCAACGCCTAGCAAGATATTTCTAACACCTATAACCTTAGGCGCATATCACACCTTGAGAGGGAATTTAAAAATCACGCCCACCACCTTTCCTTCACCACCTTGGCGCATATCACACTTAACGCTTTATTCTTAACACCTTATGACTCCCTTCACACGCCTAGCAAGGTTTTCACAAAGGCCCACCACCTTGGGCGCATTCTACACATGAAGAGGGATGACGCCTAAGCTTTCACCACCTTTCACCACGCTAGGTAACATTTTTCACCCTATTCACCACCCTTAATTACTTTTCACATGCAAACATGGGCGCATTTCCTTGTAGGAGGCGGACGAACTTGCAAATGCCTTGTGACTTTTCAACTTCCGTTTTTTGTCTTCATGTGAGCTCATTTGGGCGCATTTTGGGGGGTGAGGAGGACAAGCATGCAAGTTGGGCGCATTTCCATACTTGTGAAGGATGAAATCTCCAGCATCTTTGGGTGACCCTTCGACTTCCGTTTTTTGTCTTGACTTGCATGATTTGGGCGCATTTTGCCCCTTGAGGAGGACGAGTTTGCTTTGACCTTGTTGACTTCTTTGTGTTGGGCGCATTTTGCCTCCTGTGAAGGATGAACATCAACCTTGGGCGCATTTCCTTGAGGGTGGTGGATTTTCATGTTTGACTTTTGTTGACTACCTTGTGAACTGGGCGCATTTTCATGTTTGAGAAGGATGGGCGCATTTGGACCCCTGAGCAGGATGAAATATCTTTGACTTTTGTTTGACTTTCCTGCCTTGGGCGCATTTTGCCCTGTGAGCAGGATGAGCTCAGACTTAGAAATTTTTTCATGCCTCTTCATCAGTCTGGGCGCATTTGGACCCCTGAGCAGGATGAAATTCTTTGACTCTCTTTGACTTTCCTGCCTTGGGCGCATTTTGCCCTGGGTGGTGGATAAACTCACACTTAGAAATTTTTCATGCCTCTAGCTGAGATGGGCGGATTTCTCCATGCCTGCCAGACGAAGTTTCAGACTTAGACAAATTTTTCATCATCCTCGCCAGCCTACGTGCCCTACTATTTATAGTAAATTCTCTGAATTTGGACTTCTGAAGCTTGGAATGGCCTGAAATTTTAAACATAGCGTCTTCATGCCTTTATCAACTTGTCGACACTGCAACTTTTAGTCACCCTATTTATAGCATGTTTCTGAGGGTGGCTTACTAAAAATAGTAAGCTCTCTTGATTCCGATAGCCCCAAGCTCCGATCGACGTGGAATTTGAATGAGGCGCACATCACGTGCCTTATCATTAATCGATGCAAATAGATACTATTTTTTTTAGCACGCTTCAATTTTACTTACTATAAATAGTAAGTGTCGCTTTGACTCAAATTTCACCAGCCAGATAGCCCGGTAGGACACCGATCGGATAGTTTACACGGCTAAGATTTTGACTTTGATGTCTATTTTAGGTTCAAGCCGAAACCCTAATTTGCATTGCATGTGACAAAAGATCTCCGCTTTGCTCCGCTTTCAAGCAGACCGCTGACAGCTCTCGTGATTTTGAATCTGAAGCGCGGCATACCGCTAAAAATAGCAAGTTCCATCGAAAGTGAGAACTCGCTTGCATGTCACACCACGCTAAGCTCAAAACCCATCAGAATCACCGACATGCAAAAGAAACTTGACAATGCAAACTCTAAAATAGCCTCTGGCCGAATCCCGAAGTGGTCATTTCGACTTGCATGTTATATCGCCGCTGGCTGGGTCCAAAACCCGTAAGGAATATCCAGACATGCAAAGAAAATCTCTGCGATCTCGACTTGAATTCAGTTTTAAGCCGACGCTAAAAATAGTAAGTTGTCCATTTTGCTCAAATTTGGCATGCAAGCAGCCTGATGTAACTGAATGTGTGTGATGATCACCTCAAAATAGCTGACAAATTGCCCTGAATAGCAGACTTACTAAAAATAGTAAGTACCTTGGAATCCAATGAAAACTGGCTGGAAGCCCGCTGGATGCCTGCTGACAATATTGTTAAGTTCAATTTTCAATTTTCTCGCTTTACTTGACCTTGAATTGACCAAAAATGATGAAACCCTAATTTTAAACTTGGCCAATATTTTCACGTTTAAGCTCAAAGACGACACAACCCCCGGAAGACGGACACCAGAAAGGAGACAGAGCGAGAGAGAGAGGAAAAACCCAAGCCAAAAGACCGGAACGGAGCAGAAATAAGGGGGTCCCCATCTTGAATGGGGCGATGTGTGAAAAGGTCACAACAGAACCCCTATCCGAGGCGTAGATATGCAACAAGCTTATTAGCAACAACACTTAAACGATAATTTTCTTCTTTCCAAATTTCCAAGGAGGAGAACCCCTATCTGAGGCATAGATTGAAAGAACAACTATTAAACATAAGATAAGATAGCCAACTAGGATAGCAAATTGCATTGGCAAGATACGCATACAATGAACGATCAAACTAGCCACTCCATTTAACTAGGATGAACAAATACCATAATAATAACATTCAGCCAAGGTGGTGCAGCCAATTATTATCACAGTAAAAGCTCGTGAACAGATACAGAATAGCAATATTTCAAGCAAGGTGGCACAGCATAGATTACTATCGCGTGCAAAATTTAATTACAAATGAGCAAAGAGCTCTTATTTATAGACATCAAAGGTGTAGGGAACCCTAAAATCACCTTAAGTCAACTACAGTCTTGCAAGCATGCAAGATTTTATTGCTAAACCTAAATAAATGAAACTATACAGTTAACTAGAAAACTACCATCAATTAACCGAAACAAGACTAATCTAAATGGACATGTGCAACATGCACGTGCTTATTGAACTAAATGAGAACTCCAACTGTACATAGATGATTCCAAGACAGACATATCATGAAAGGTGGAACAAAGAGTTAACTCGGAAAGAAGCATCGAGTTAATTGTTGTGATGTCTATCCTGAAAAGGTGGGACGTCCTGATCTGAAGTTCACTAGCCACGATCTTGAGTAAGTAACCCTTCCACGAGGTTATTGACTGCATCACCTATCTAGGGCACCTACATGTCTCAACTGTCAATTCACTGCTTGTCAGCAACTTGAGCAAACTTGGAAATCTTTGCACACTCAAACTAGCATTTCACTGACTGGTAACTTTGGCGGCTCCGTAACTGAAGTGATGGCCACTGTTTCTTCTACAACTTTACGCTTTTGACACTTCTCACGTTTTTCACATCTTTCTCTATGGAAGAGTGTTGCATGATGAAACCACAAAGTTTGACTGCGAACCCTCTAGTTGTGAGAAATGCAAACGAACTTGTTGCACACGCAAAATTCCAACTATATCAACCCTCTAAACCAGCCTTGGAAGACAATCAGCTATACGAGGCATGAAACCATGTGGACTTGAGTGACTATGCCTGTCAACCCTCCAAATGCGCTTGATACAAATCAATGTCATCTTTTCTAATGAAATCATGAATTATGACCGATTTGGTTTTGAATTGGGTCTGTGTGAACTGCATTCTGAAAAAAATTCCTGTTGATTGTAAACACGGCTATGTTCTGACAACTTTCTCCGGAAAGCTAAAATGACTCCTGATGAGGCTAAAAGTAGCCTGCCTGGGGGCGATTTTCACAAAAAAATTTGATACATGGGTTTTGTGCAGAAAGTGATTCTAAAACAACCCACAATGTCAAAATTGAGAAAAAGCACCGTTTAACTTGACATGCAAAGACTTTCCCAAAAAAAGCAACTGGCGGCAGCAGGGGCTGTGAGGGGCAATTTTTCCAAGAAAAACTGAAATATGGGTTTTGTTCAAAAAATGATTCTAAGACAACCCAGATCCTCCGTTTTGAAAAATATTGACTTTTACTCTACCATGCAAAGAAATTTCCAAAAAGAAAGCAGAGCTTCGAGAATTGAAGCTTCGAGGCAATTTCTCCTGAAAAATTCTAACACATGGGTTTTGTAAAGAGAGGCATGCACAACCAACCCAGATGATCAAAATTATCAAAAGTCGCCAAAATCGTGGACATGCAAAGAAAACCTAAGACGAGAATAGAAGAATTTAAGATAGAGGATAGAAGTTTTATGTTTTTGCTTCTGTAAAAAATCACCATGCTTGTCTAAAGTCTGCTAATTATTCTGAACTTGTATCTGCAAGGAAATCTGAAAAATAATATTTGTAGTGCCTTCGAGTGCTTGCACAATGAGAAAATTCGCTTGCACTGAAACCTGTTCTAAGAGAAATGGATGCCTTTTGCATATTAATAAAGAATTTTGAGATTTTAGGTACCAACTGCAAGTAGAAACTCTGATCTGGAAAGAAAGCATCTGATTGGACCTCACTTCGTTCAACAGAAACTGACTTGGAGTTTCAAAAATATTAAAATATTCAGCTTAACTCATCATGTGAATTTGTAATTGGGTCTCAAAATAGGCGCAAATATTAAAATATTGAAGAAAATCACCCCATTAAAGCTAACATGCTGAAACTAAAATTTTAATATTTTTTAATTGAGCTAACTAAAATCTCTCCCTCTAGGTTTGCTTAGAATATTTTACTAGTTCTGAAAAGTCCAAGTTTGACTCTTCAGGCGTCCCCCATCAAAAGTAGTTTTTTAGCTAACTTCCTATTTTGTAGTTCGTTGAAAATGTCACCACAGCTTCTATTACACTCTAATTTCCAGATGCCCAGTTGATGCTAGAGCTAAGCTGACACATCCATTGCGAAGCCAGAACTACTCTAATGAAATATCTGCTGGGAGTTGTAATCGTTAAAAACCACGTCTGGTGCCTCAAAATAAAAGTTGTCTTTTATTAAAATAATATACAGGCCACCAGAAGTAGCCATTTCTCTGTTTTGCCATTTCGCGCTTCAAACTGCCGTTGCCGGTGAATGATGACTCCCATCGACTGGATATTGGATCCATCATGGAGCTAGAAGAATTCCGCAAACAACGACCATCTGTAAGGCGTCTGAAAGTTGGTTTAAGGGCCTCAAATGCAAGGGCGCCCCTAGCCTGCAAAGGCGTAATTACACTCTTGAGAATGATTTTGTAATTTGCAACTTTCACGCAAACGTTCCACTTTGACCCTTGCCACCGGGAGCTGGATTGCTCCGATGTGTGCGCCATTGATCTCATCGCAAAGATGGAACAACTTGGAAGAGATGTTCCTAGAAGTGACAAAGTGAGAAAACTACTTCTAAGACCTCCAGTAGAAGGGTGCCTTTTCCAAGGGAGTAGGTAAATTCCATACTTAGCCATTTTTCTGCTTGTTTTCATTTTTCAGTATTTTCTGTTGATCCTTCACTCACAGGCGTTTGACAAACTCTGAGGGCTGACAATTGGATTCATTAAATAGCTAGGAGGATTCTACACAGGTCTCATGAAGACGATGACTACCAAAAACCTCATCTAGCTGGCCAAAAGGCTAGGCGCCCCTAGCCTATAGAGGTACAATTTGATATTTCTATTTTTATTCACCCTCTATTTTGCGTGCTCGCTAGAACTATCATAGTCACTCAGCACATTTGATGATCTTGCGAACAGATGCATCGCAGAGCTAGGCTGAATCAGAAAAGATCCCCCGGAAACAGAATCTACAAATTCATTCATCTAGCATGTCTAATTCAAGGGTGCCCTTGGGCTACAGGGACACAGAAACTGCAAATTTGACTGTCTTTATGATGTGTAAACTCTTTGTACCTTCCGCTTTCTCCTTCGTTTGTTGGAGTTCCGCAACTCAAATAGACCCACTTGATAGTTTGTCGGAAAGCTAACTGAAAACCGAAGAGAATGAATGTATCTGCAACCAGAAACAACTGAATCTGAGCCTCCAAATTGAAGGGCGCCTCTGAGCTACAGGGGCACAGATTTGTTCTGGACTTGATATTTTCCTCCATTTCACACTCTACAAACACCGTGTTGGCTATTGAGTTGACCACGTAGAAGCATTATTGTTGTTGACGTGTGTGTATGACTGTATTCCACCATTTTCACATATATGTACATTGTAAAGTTGATTTGCACGTTGATTGCGCAAGCATCTCCCATGTTACAAAGTGAAATGTTTCCAAATTTAGAATATTTTTTGCACTTTTCGTCATTTGAAAATCCCCTCCGCCATGAAGCATCTTTTTTAGCATCTTTCATCATAGAATGTTCTGCTTTGAGTTTCAAGCTTAGATTTTGACACCTAGTACTGGCCAACTGCCATTGACGACCTCGGAGGTCCTAACTTTTCTCTTGAAAAAAGTGAAAACTACCCACCAAGCTTAAACTAACTTTTAACTGAAAATGACTTCACCACTGTGATCGTGATGTGAAATAAGCCAATCAAAATTAATTTCAGCCAATTCTGACGAGTTTTAATTTTTAGGGTTCTATGACCTGAAACAGGAGTGCTTGAAACCATAATTTTCAATTTTTCCAAATTTCACTAGTATCTTCTTGACACCAAACTGACTCAAAGTCCACATTTGATTTGCCCAAAAACTATGTTTTGACATCATTTTAACAAGGTTAAGACCATTTTAAACAAAATGCCTTAATGAAGCAAAAAATTTGGTTTGGGTACAACAGAATTGACTCTTATTTTCTGTTTGGGTGGTGTTTAGAGTTTATGTTCTTAAAATTTGTAATTTTCTCAGGGTTACCCGGGGACGCGTCCCCCCCCCCCAAATCACCCCACGGGACATCCCTGCCACTGGACGCTAGGGGACTGGGGACCGCCCTCCTTTTGCAAAAACTCGGAACGGCCCCTGACAGGACGGCCAAAAGTCCCGGGATCGCAGGCGCAACGGTTGCCGAGTCAGTTCTGATCGGCCCGGTGGTGATCTGGCCGTCGCCCTCAGATTTTAAGCGCCCAAACACAAAAAAAAATGCAAAAAATTTAAAAATAAAGCCCTGCCTATGTGGCATGCGTGTGCCCCACCATTTTTTGCTCTCTTATGAATGAAAGGAGGCCTCTAAAAGTTCATTATTTTCATTTTGTTTGTGTAGGGAGCCAAGGGTTTGAGAAGAAAAAAAATTCCAGCCATTGAAGGAGAAGGAGCAGCGGTTTGAAGGAGGAGAGGAGGTTGAAAGAGTGTTGTTGGGAGTGCAAATCCATCAAAAAGGTATGCATTTTCTTTCACCATTCTTTTTTTTTTCATTTTTTTTGCAAAATATGAAGTATGCATAGTCTGATTTTTTTTATTTTTTTCATTTTCAGTCAACACTTGCATTCTAAAAACAAAAAACATGAGCAACAGTGAAGGTGGGAGTGATAGTGAAGTTGAAATGCAAGTTAGAAGGCAAACTAGAGAGCAAATAACCCCTACCCAACACCATCATTCATCAACCAATTCCAAAACTATGAAGGACTATGCAAAACACCCAATAGAAAAAAAAAAACCATTCCTTCAATTTGTGACAGCCATGGGTGAAAGACAAAAAAATTCAGGGGGGAGTAGGGTTTGGTTGTGCCATGTTTGTGAAAAGGAGTTTAGGGGCAGCTACACTAGAGTTAGGTCTCATTTTTTGGGTGAGGTGGGCCATGGAGTTAGAACGTGTCCTGCATTGACAGATGCACTATTTGTAGAGTGCCAAACAATTCAAATGGAGTGTGATGGTGGGGTTCAAACTGGGTCTCCTTCTTTCCCAAGTTCACAATCGTCTATGCCTACTCCTACTCCTAGTCCTTCCACAGTTGGTAGTACTGTTAACTTAAGAGGAAAGAGGAAGGTGATTGGTGGTGATAAGGGAGCCTCAGTTGAGTCCATGTTTCAAAACCAAGCACGAGAAACCTGTGAATCCTCCATTGCCAAATTCTTTTTTGCCCATGCCATTCCATTTCATGTGGCCCGTTCCTCTTATTTCAAACAAATGGTGAAAGACTTAGTCACTGTTGGTCCTTCATTTGTACCCCCTGGAGATCATAAGCTACGCACCGCCCTCCTAGACAAAGAGTACTCCAAAGTTAATGTGTTAATGGAGGAGATGAGGCAAACATGGATGAGGACGGGGTGCTCTATAGTGATGGATGGGTGGACTGATTGTAGACGCCGGCCACTCATCAATGTCATAGTCACATGCCCTGCTGGTTCTTATTTTCTTAGAGCCGTAGATTGTTCAGGGAGACGTAAGGATGCTGACTTCCAATTTTCCATTTTGAGAGATGCCATAGAGGAGGTTGGGGCTGCAAATGTGGTGCAGGTGATCACTGATTCAGCACGTGTGTGCAAATCCGCTGGGTTGATGGTGGAGGGTACTTACAGGCACATATTTTGGACCCCATGTTGTGTTCATGCATTAAACAATGCATTGAAAGACATAGGGAAGATGGATTGGGTGAAGAAAACGGTGGCAGAAGCTAGAGAAATTCAGATGTTCATTTGCAACCACCACACCTCACTTGCTCTTTTCAGGACGTTTTCAAAGAAGGAGTTTCTCAAACCTGTTGATACAAGGTATGCCATTTACTTCATTTTGTTTCACTTTCAATTTGTATTCATAATCTGATTTTGTTTTAAATTTTTATTTTTTAATGAATCATTGAATTAATGAATGTAGATATGCCACCTACTTCATCCTATTGGAGAGGATGCTTGAGGTGCATGAGCCTCTACAACTGATGATGGTCATTTCTAAGTGGACTAGATGGCCTAATGCAAGTTCTACTCAAGGAAAGAGCATCAAACAAAAGATCCTCGATGATGATTGGTGGGCCAATGTGAGGTAAGACATAATAGATGGCTGATTTTCATATTAAATTTCTGATTTTAATATTTTAATTTTATTGTCCAATGTTCCAACTTTTGAAGTTTCTAACATGTCAAATAACTTGTCAACCAATTATTTTGAACTTTTTGTTTGCATTTTGCAGATATATTTGCTCCTTTATCTCGCCCATTGTAGATGTCATTAGATATGCTGATACAGACTCTCCTAGTCTTGGAGAGATATATGAGACATTTGACACTATGCTTGGGAAGATTAGGCAAGTTATTTTGGCAAAGGACCCCACTTTGGATTTATATGAGCAACACATTAGGCCCATTGTGACGTGGAGGTGGAATACAATGAACACCCCGCTTCATATGGCTGCCTTTGCTCTAAATCCAAAATGGTATGCACCAAGGGATGGTAGGGTGCCTCCATGTGATGATGCTGAGGTTTTAGATGGGTTCACACGGGCCATTGAAAAGATTTATCCAGCCGAGCAAGCTTCACTACTTCGGTCACAATTTCTAGACTTTGCTAATCTTAATGGCCCAAACTTGAGCAAACAACAGGTGAGGTTGGATAGAGCTATATTAGCTCAAGGGAACCCTATTGGATGGTGGACCTATCATGGGAGAGATACACCGCAGTTGAAGATACTTGCCACTCGCCTTCTTGCACAGGTTGCTAGTTCCTCTACTGCAGAGAGGAATTGGTCCACGTATAGCTTTATCCACTCCGTCAAGAGGAATAGACTTACCTCTAGACGAGCGGAGAAGCTAGTGGCCGTTCATAGTGCTCTTAGGCTTCAGGATCGACAGACTCCAGCTCTACGGTGGGATATTGATCCCGAGGACGCGGCTCAGGTAGATGAGGAGGAGACAACTGAGGGCTTGGTTGGGGTCCCATTGGCTGAGGAGGAGCATTACGGTGGCAGTGACTCAGGGGATGACTCTGATTTTGATGCAGTTATGAGAGATGATTAGGGGCAGCAGTGCTCTTTGTTTATTTTGTAAATTTGTATTCATTATTGACATACGATATTGTATTTTGATTTTCATAGCAAACTAAAACTTTAAAACTATATGGCAGCAATGTAGCCTTTGGTCATTTTGATATAAGTTTATAAATTATAACTTGGAGGTTGTTTCATGATTTGTGTAACTGTATGTTAATTTTGAATGCGTATTGACTATTGACTCTATTGAGTGTTGGCATAATGTTGAACACAAATGTTATATGTTAATGTTCTATAATGTGTATTATGCATGCCTTATTCATGTTATCTATTGAATA